>JAUCMX010000023.1:12655020-12897520 GCA_033459395.1 Hemibagrus guttatus
ATGTGTGTCTATTAGTGACAGAGAGAGACATGACACTGTGTGATGAGCTTGCAGAATTTTCAGGTTTAGAATGATTTGAGGCAAGGAACAATGCCTGTGTCTAATCACATCTTTATGTATGAAGCTATTATTATTATTATTATTATTATTATTATTATTAATAATAATAATAATAAATACCACATACATTTGACATTTTAAACTAGACTAAATTAAAAAACAAAACATATCAAGTTCAAAATGTATTTCTGCATTGCTTTGAACAAACTTTGTACCAAATCTGTTTTGGTACAAAAAAAAAATAATAATAATAACAATTAGCAACGTTATTTATTTAATACTTGCATAATAGACTGCATTGTCATTTAATATCATCCTATTTAAAAATGCACAGCTAAATAGAATGCTGCATGGAAAAACCACAATATGGGTCTGTTTGATTATCATACATGTAAATGTTCCACTCTTATGCAAGTCCTCCGGCTTGTTTTTGATTCGTCTATCATCTGTCTCGAGCAGAACAGGTTTCACAGGTGTACAGTGACGAGTGAGCTTTCGTGCTGCTGCATGCACTAGTTTAGTATTTCCTAACTCAGTTCCGGAGTAGTTTCACGCTCCACTCATATCTGAAACGATTACAGGGCTTGTTAACAGGTTGTGGTTTGAAGGGTGTAGTGAACAGGATCAGTAAAAGAGTTTTCTGTGTTAATGCTGTATGTGCTGTGGTGTGGAGTTTAGGGCAGAATGATGGCGGCCTTCACCGGCTGCAGGAAATGAGCAGCAGTGGTGTGTCCACAAGCAAATATCAGTACTGAACGTGTCATACGAGACTCCAGGTGTGCTCCATGAGTTGCCTCGGCATGTGAAGAATGTGAAACTGTGTTTTTTTTTATTTTGTTTTTTTTCGCACTGGATTCTGTTTTCGGTTTTGCCCTCCAGCTGTGTAGAGCTCCGCAGGCGCAGGGTGGAGATTTTTCCTAACGGGTCTGCGCAGGTTCAGCGTGACGTCTGATAAAACCGTCTGCTTTTTACGAGGTCTCTCTCCGTTTTAGCTGACCCGCAGCATACGAGGGGATCAGCCTACAGGCAGGAACTCTACGTTGCTGACCTTTGACATGGGCTTTTAAAGAATCTGAGGGGTGGAGAGGGTGATTTGCTTCAGTAAAACCCATTACAGGAGATTTACTGCCTCCATGAAAGGATGCCTAAACCTGATTTATGGCACCTAAAACTGCAGCAGTCATAAAGGTGATTGTTCATCTGAGAAACAATTGCATGTGTTAAAAATAAGCAGTGACTCATGGTTATTACATTTCTCATCTTTGTGAGAGTGTTTTCTATCTACGAGGAGCGCTAAGAAATGGTGACGCGGCCAGAGACGATGCAGTCACACCCACATCCCTCCAGACAGCATTTTTTGAACTAGTCTACGCATGAGGTTAATAATTAAGCAAGCATTGGCGAGACACTGTGTGCTGGCCACGTGTGTGTTTGGGTTTAACCACACAGAGAGCCAGAGGTGAGGCATAACCTGGAGACTCTTTGACTGCCTCTGCTTCCTAGTCTCAGGTTGCTGTAACAGTAACTCCAACAGCACCTCCAGCATCGTACGCTCCTTACTCTGGTTGCACGTATTGAAAACGTCGTTCATTTTGTCTAGTCCTGCTTGTTCAGTCTGACCGGACCTGAAGATGGACCCTGAGGCTGGTGAGGCTTTACTTCCTTGTTTTTGAATAGGTGGGCGATCTTCTTTCTGACATTAATATCACAGTGTCATGTAGTTCATAAGGCTTCATGTTGACTTTGTCACATTTTCTTGCAGTATTTTGTTTCTTTAGTTTTTGTTACCAAGCCAAAAGTATTATACTGTACGTTACACTATACACACACACGCACACACACACTACACCTTACATTTACTTTCTCTTTTAACTGTTATGCTCCCTTTCATTATCTTGTGTTTTCTTTATATGATGATTCTAAGTATCACACACACACACACACACACACACACACACACACACACACACACACACAGCGTCGTCCTCCACCCCAGAATAGCACTGTTTGAATATTGATGAAGAGGGGTTGCATAACCGCTGGGAGGTTGCTCCCTCTCCTTGTCTCCCTCTGCAGGCCTTACAGAGCAGAAAGAAGCCAAATATGAAAAAAAAACAAAAACAAAACAAGTTCTGTGTGTAATCTCATCATCTCATTAATGACTAACTTCTTGTCAAGCGTTGATGGAGCTGTTTTTGTTTAGACAAGATAATATAACTTCAGAGCTCTCTGTTTTTGCTGTTATAATTCATAGTCAGTAAACTTTGAGACACGTGACGTCCGGCTTATTGAGTTAGAACAAATCACACAGGAAAGAAAAGACCAGTGCAATCATAGCCTTTTGTTAGTAGCCCTGATTCTCTGGCCAAGATTGAAAGATTCAAGATTTCCAGGGCTGATCTAAGGGTCTAAGGGAGTGATCCGATTCCAGAGGACTTCTACACGCCATTGTTTTTTGGTTCAGTCTCGGAATGCAGTCCTGTCTCAGATGCTGATAAGAAACAAGCTGCAGCTTTTTTGCGTGTGACACTGATGTGTACTAATGTTGAGACTGATGGCAAAGAGCTTCAACATAAGCTGTGGAAGGATTTTTGGAATGAGAGTTGCACATTCACAAAGAACTGACTAACCATCTATCAGTTCATATTACGGGTTTCAGATATAATTCATTCATTTCCACTAACTTGAACTAGGAGCAGTAACAACAGTTAAACATCAACCCTGTACTGAGAAGAACCCTGTACTGAGCAAGCGAGATGTTCACCATGGACAGAAGTGCTTTGGATTGTTCTATTCGTTTAATTGACTATGTGCTTTACCACTTTGCATCATATTAAAATATTTATATTCCCAACATGTCAGTGATAAAACATTTTATTTATTTTTTTTTTTTTTTTCAGCTCACTGAAAAAAATATACATTGCACAGAAACTTCTAAACACCTTCATATCAGCGTGATAAAAAAACAAACAAAAAAAGCATTTCAGTTTATTTCTGTTCCTGTTATGCCGCAAATAATTTAAATACTTTTTTGAGAAATATGAGCCTTTGTGTAAGTTGAGAAACATAAAACAGTTATTTTTGACAACACAAACTTTGCAACAAAAAAATCCCATTGTTTTTGTTTCTCTCTCTCTCTCTCTCTCTCTCTCTCTCTCTCTCTCTCTCTCTCTCTCTCTCTCTCTCTCTCATTATTTGTGAATGTGTGTTTCTGTGGTATTCCCTGTCCAAAATGTCCCAATTTCTATAATTCCAATCTTAAACAGGTATCATACATAGAACTAGTCCCTGTGCTAATGAACTCCAGGTTTTTTTGGTGCTAAATGATTTGTTGCATTGTGCAGTGGTAAAATACTCTTTTTTACATTGTTCTGAGCATCCTCATATCTCTGGTTCTCCATGGAAAAATTAGCAAGATGTGGAGGAATGATGATTACATGATGGTTTACAGGTTACAGGAAATCGCCACTGTTTGCTCTAAAGCTCTGTGGGTGTAACACCAGATTGTTTTGTCCAGACCCAACTGAGTCAATAACCTTGATAAATCACCACTAAACTGAACATTAAGTTCCTCAGTGCTTCCTCGGTAACCGGGCATCCAGGGTCTATACTGGGAACACTGGGTATGAGGCAGGAATCCATCCTGGACCATGCACCTTGATGGTTATTTGAAGTTGGTTGATAATTAGCTAATGACCAAGGTTTGTGTAACCAAATCTAGGGCACTGCTGAAATCAGGATGTTTGCTCAGTGGGAAGGGCTTTTATGGCCTGAACTAGCTGTACTGTTCCTAATCGCTTGAGACTGATGTCCCAAAGCTGCTGGTGCAGGAGTAATGCGTCTCTCTTATCATTCACATGAGCACTGTCTATTTACCCAGCATGGATCAGCTCTCAGGAAGCGTTCTGCCACAGGAAGGAGGTTTGTGCGTGCATGAGGCAGACAGAGCTGAGACTGAACACACCCATGCAATCATTCCCTCAGAGTTGCCTAGTCATTATTGGTCCCAGTAATCAGTAATTACTCTTGACTCTGTATTCTTGTTTGCGCTCATGCGGATGACTTTGTCAACACATTAGCACATCAAGCAGGACCGCGTCCAGAAACTCCCTCGCCTTGAGTTTGTAAGTCTCCAGCTGTTTGCTCACAAAACCAGAGGTCTGTCTAATCATAGTGCCTTTGGTGCTGGAGGGAGCAGTATGCGCTACTAGTGAGCTCTGTAACATGGGAATGGCCGGAGCAAGCATCAAGTGGCGTCATTCTCGGGTTTTATTTATCCTCACAGGCTCCATCTGTTGCTCTTTCCGCTGCATTAACCATGCATGACTAAAGAAATATACCTGGGTGGAGAGAGGGACAGACATGCTGAGAGTGTGACAAGGAAGTGGGTCACCTCAAGAATCTGGGAAAAATCTGTTGTATGTCAGTGTGGCTGAATTATAGGGGAAAAAAATATGTTGGCAATTTTTTTTGCTTGCTTTTAATAGAATTTGAGGCCTCATCTTTACAAAAGCAAAAATAAATATATTTCACCAACATTGCTTTTTTTTAATCCATGTTGGGTAAGAAGCCAGTATAACAAATGCAGTAAGTGTGACTAAAGATGTCTAAAACCTTGCTAGCTACATGATTTCCTCGCACAATGAATGTCAAGCGTTGATCAAGATGTTGGATGACTATGTGTCCAGTAAACAGACAAGCCTTATCGGTTCAGAAATTTCCATGATGCCCAATTTTTCCTTTTTTTTTTTTTTTTTTTCTTTTACAAGTTACTGAGAAACATATTGCATTTCATGGTTGAGAAGCCAATCAACATATCAATCTGGAATGACTGGGATGACATGCAGGTGTTTTGAACACTTCAATATAATCATTTTCATTGGTCATTGGAGTCATTGGAAGCCCCGCCCCTTTTCCTCAGTCTCACATTAGACTCGATTTTTCTGCTTGTATGCAAAGCTTATAAGGAACGTTATTAAGGTAAAATATCAATCTATCAAATTTAGGTTTGAGTTTTGACATTAGAGATTCCATGAGGAATAAACTGACCAAAAATGGTGAAAACAGGAACAAAAAAAAGTTGTTTTCAAACAGCAATGATTAAGTGTTGTTGAGAATAAATCTGGAGATTTCATATATATATTCAGTGTTTTAAAGTAATCACCAGCCCAGCAGCATACAACTGATTTGTGAAAGAACTAGACTGTAAAGAATCTAATGATGATTTTAATGATGATTTTTGTTCTACTCTCAGGATCTCCAGATATAGTTCTCTGACTTGAAATATATAACTCCATTGCTTTCTCAGTCAGGCATGCTGCAGTTTCTTTCCTTAAGATGGAGTGTGTCTATCATCATGTGACAGGTTTTCTATGAGCTAGAAAAAGACTATATATAGATTATTAATGGCTCTAGATAGGGAGAGATTTTCAGTTTTCAAAAAAAAAGCCTTGCTTTTAAAAAGCCTTGCCTTTTAAGGAACTATTAGTTTTAAACTAAATGCTTCTTGAAAATGGCAGTGATATGATTCATCTGGTATAATGCGTCGGAATAAATGCTGTCACTTCCTTAGAATTGTCCAAGCAGAAATAGAGCAATAATAATAATAATTATAATTGATTTCAGATTGTTTTGTATGAAAACAAAATTCTACTTCCCACTGATGAATAGATGAATAGATGCATGGTTTAGTGCTTATTGTTGCCCAGGGCACTCCTAAGTGACACAATCCCATAAGAACAAGAGAACATTTGGCACTGTGTAAAACAACAGGCTCGACTCAGATTACAGAAGCATTCTGCTTCATACCTGGTAAAAAACAGGCCAGACTTCATGCCATCGTCTCCTCATCTTCCACTTTGTTTGTGGCATGTTGCTATAGTCTGCCCGAAGCCGCACAATTACTGTGAGTCAGTATAATATTGACTTTGTACCTTATATTTTCCATTCATTTGCACAACACTTGCACACAAAAGCTGTTTTGCTTCTTCCTCATCTCAGGTGGGCTTATAATCCCACACGGTTTCTGTCTGATCCTCCAGTGGGGGACACGCATTCTCCAGAAAGCTTTGGTACCACTTCCTACCCACACCCCGGGAACTGAAGATGTATCAGCCATTTCTGTTCACAGCCTAGTGATGACTGCAGTCTTCATTTCGGCTATAATTAAAATCTGGCGTCTATATATAGTACAGTGTACAGCAAGGCAGCAGATTAAAGGCTCTTGGAATAAAATTTATTTTGGATGTTTTTATGTTTTTGATAAACAAAACAATAAGATCCTAACAAGTGAAATGCCCAGATATTCTTTTTTGGCTTTTCATCATCTTTATATAGACATATTCTCATCATGTTAAATGCAGCACACAGCTGACCTCATCATTGTGTTATGTTAGTCAGTGACACACTGTTTGTCATGTCTCCTTACACAGTTTTGTTAAATGCCTGTTATATTATGTGTACCCTAGCATTAGAAGTTGTGCATGCGTGTGAAATCTGTTAGGACGGAGTCAGCGCGGTGTGAGACATGTGAGTGTATGGAAGAAGGAAAGCAGGACTGTCACATATGAAAGAAAAAAAGCACAAAGCCATGGAGGCGTGACTTTTAAGTAAAACAATATCTCAAAGCTCAAAATAATAAATTCCAAATGCTAACACATTTCAGCAGTCAAAGTTGTGTTTGGTAATTTCCAAAGTAGGAGGCTGCTGTTTGTTTATGAACAAGTATTCAAAGGACATGCAAATTTTGCTGTGAAAAGCAGATTAAGTAATGAGGCAGATTACAGGTAACAGGTTACCAATTACTTCTAATTGCAGGTTCTGAATTATATGTATCCCAAACAGGACACTTTGTACAGAATCAGAATTTGTTGGCTTGTTCAAACAGGATTTGAACTTGTGATCTCTGGACAACAGGACAAACCGTTTCTGTTGCGCCACTTGTTGTCCGAGCGGGATTACTCAGAGGATGGATAGCACAAGGCATTTGTGACCATTTCATAATTGTCTGCCAGTCAGAAGCGAGGGTGCACATATTATCTATTGCTATGATGCCTTTGCTCCTCTTCTAATATTACGAACATTAGAGGCAGTTGATAATCCTGGTAGTGAAAGTAATTAGGCCCAGTTTTTACATGGCTATTATCCAGATTTTTTCTCTTTTTTCGATTGAGATAACAGTATAACTATTAACAGATTATTGGGTTGCATGTAAACATAGCCAGAAGACTGATTCACTAGTCTGGTGGTCGTCAACTGGTGGAGAGTGGTCTGGATCCAGATGAGAGCCCAGCAAAGTAATTTAGGCTGGGACCGAGCACAAAATAAACACTGTGGCAGAACCAGTCAACATATGAAAAAAAAAAACCTGGCTGTCGTTCAGAGTCTCTAGTTTTCTAAACACACAGTTTTCTATTGTGCTTCTGCAGGTTTTTGTTATGGCCAGTTACATGCAGCTCACAGGAACAGTTGAATGCAGCTTTATATATTTTCATAGATTTGCTCTGTCTTGTGTTATTAGTAGAGTAATGTTTTTTTACTATGTTTTGTTAAAAGTATTAAGGATAGACAAGTTTGCACTTACCTTGTCCTTCAAGTTCCACAGTGCAAGTAAACAGTATGAACCAAAACACAGTCACAACGACAAATCACTAATGATTAAGCATTAGGCATTAGTGTTATCGTGTTAGTTGCACATCCTGAACTTTATAAGCAGGGAATGCTGTGTTGCTTGACGCTCACAAATATCAGTTGAAATATCAGTTGACCGATTGGATACTAATGTTTTGTTACCTTCAGAACAAGAATGAAAGTAAACCGCAGGCTGCATACCGTCTGAATTCAGTCAGCTTAATATTATATTTCATATTTATATTCATACTTAATATCATATTTCACCCTGAGATAAGGCTATAAGTGTTGTTATTTTCAGTCTTGCTAAGTCAACTAAAGTGCAGACAAACCATTTATTATGCAGCTGTGTAGGAGTGCAATTACACGGGTGATACTCAAAAATCCTTGCTTGCTTCATTTGTCTTTGGCATGTGCTTCATGTTCTATACAACTGATGAGGCCACATACAGTACCACCAGTGTAACTCACCAGTAGCAGTTTGTGATTCATTGTGTACATGTGTGACACACCCTCAAATGACTAACCATAGCCGTTTTCATGGTGTTTTGGTTGAGATTAATGGGATAAAATATCAATAGTAGCCATGATTAAGCAAAATCACGGCTTTAGTTTCGTGTTTCACATTTCCTGATTAACTGGTAGCAATAAAGCCGTGGCATTATTAGTAGCACACACCCACACAGCACTAGAACAATAAGCTGGGTTTATTTATGCTCATAACATCATTTGGGAAATAAGTTTCGGGTGTTTAAAACCAGTGTTTCAGTTTGGTACAGATTTATAATGAGGCTGAGAAGACATGGATGAGTCTTGGACTTCTATCTATGAGGAGTTAGGGTTAAAAAAAGGTTTGTTTATTAAAGAAACACAGAATGAAGCCATGGTTACAGAGTAACTAGAGGAACACAGACGTTTGTCACGTCATTGTCTTACATGTTCTAGAGAAGTACTGTCAAAATAGGCAATGTTTACCCAGGTCATGTGCTGTGCTCTCGTCCTGCTCAATTTATATAAACATTTCAGCTAAAGATTAGATGATGAACTTTGTAAATATACTGCATGTGCATGGAAAATATGTATTATATAATATATATATATATATATATATATATATATATATATATATATATATATATATATATATATTTTTTTTTTTTTTTTTTGTGACAGTTGTTTAAAGTAACTCTGTTGCCCCCATGTGCTGCGCTCTCTGAACTGCAATGTGGTGTGTGTGTGTGTGTGTCTGTGTGTGTGTGTGTGTGTTTAGCCTAAAATGTATGCTTTTACTGCATTAAATTTCTTACATATATTATCATAACTTTACCCCATAATAGCCCATAATAGCTTTTTTTTAAAATATGCACATTTGCAATAAGAAGTTGTTTTGTAGCGCCACACTATGATGATGTCACAAATCTACTAGTTAGGGCTGAGCAATATGGGAAGAATATCATATCATGATACAATACACAATATATTGGTTTCTCAACCAACTGGAGAACATTTGTCTCAAAATAAACTTACTTTGTTTGATGATATATTGAAAGATATACTAAACTAAAATACTAGAAATACTACACTAGACTAGACTAGTCCACAGGATACCACTACACCTCTAAAAGTGTGTTGTGAAGCTATAATCATCATATCACCCAGTCCTTCTACTAACCGACTTCTCTTTCAGGATATTAACCCTGGATTAACCCAGAACTCTTATTCTGTTCACGATTAGGTGCTCAGCTGATCCAGGCAATCTGTTTTTATTATTTTTTTAATTTCAAATCATTAATAAACTGTAAAATTGATTTAGCCATACAGTTCATATCTCCATCTCACATCTTAGCATTATGCATAATATTTTATGGAAATAGATAAGACTTTTTTATGTTAATAAACACGCCTAACCCTGCTAGGTGACCTCTAGCTGACCTTTATGTCTGACCCTGTTGTCCTCACCCAGTCTCTTCCCTCCTTTTCCCTACACCCACACCTCTGAGGAGTGCTGAGAGTCTCCACTGTGCCTGTTTAGAGATGAACTCTCTCTAGTAGGTATGTGTGTGTGTGTGTGTGTGTGTGTGTGTGTGTCTGTGTGTGTGTGTGTGTGTGTGTGTGTGTGTGTGTGTGTGTGTGTGTGTGTGTGTGTGTATATATTCTCCATTCTACATACCTGCATGACCCTGTGCATGTCAAAAACACATTTAGAGATTTGCTTTTCAGACAGAAGCTAAAAGTGGGATACTTAAAGTATTGTGAATGCAGTGCATGTCATCTTAGTAAATTAGCTCATAGTTGTCATAGTGAATGTCAAAATATCTATTTTGTGTATGTTTTTAACCAGTATATAGTGTTATATACAATACTACACAAGCGGAACATATAACTATACTCAAGGCTTCATATTGTATCTGCTCATATAACATGCATGGACTTTATCAGGTCTGATTCACATGCTTTCATTTATTTGCATGTGTGTGTTTATGGTGTGTTCAAAACCGACCGGAAGTGGTGTAATTGTCTTAATTTGCATATTTTTTCTGTCTTACAGGTGTGGTTTGAGGCAGAGGAAGAAGACATGGAGGGGGAAAAGGAAGAAGGGCAGGAAGCTAAAGGAAGTATTGCATTCTGTTTGCAGGCAGAACACGCTGGGACTCGTACCTACTACTTCAGCACTGACAGCTTGGAGGATAGGGAGGAGTGGATCCAAGCCATGAGTGAGGCAGCCAGTGTCCACATTTCAGGCCCGATTAGGTACACCCACACACCCACACACACACTCACACCCACACACACACACACACACACACACACACACACACACACACACACACACACACACACACACACACATAATATCCTGAATAAACAGTTTTTTATTATGAAAAACATCCAATTTTAAATGAATCTATATTATCTGATTGCATCAGCATTTAAAGTGCTTATGCGTGTTATCAGTGTTGCACTTCATTACATGCATTACAGCTTTTCTGTCCTCATTTTCTCTGTAGAAAAACCTCAGAGTCCATCCTTACAGAGGAACAGAACCACGTCCCAGTGACACCAGCACCGGAGCTGAAGTCTTGTACAGGAGACGAGGACTCAAGGAATGAGCAACACGAGCCTGAAAAACGCGGAGTAAATGGGGTAGAAAGAAGAGCGATACCAGCTTCCACCACACCAGTGTCGACAGATATGGACAGCCGGCTTGGGGAGAGGGGATGCCTGCCTCCTCACCACCCTAATGGATGGAGTAACTATGGTTCAGGCTACCCTTCCCAGGAGAACATAAGAGAGGTGCATGAGGTGCAGCCTGAGGCCCAAGAGCACATGGTGCTACGCAGGGGCTTTGTGCCCAGGACAGGCCCTGAGAGGATGGCACAAAGGAAGACCTCCATGACACAGTTACAGCAGTGGGTGAACCAGCGGCGCAGCATGATGCCTCAGGAGGACCTCCGGAGGTATGGATGCAGAATATGGGCATTATTGTAATATTTCTAATTAATGTATGGGTGGCATAATCTGTCCCCTGTTAATTACAGCAACACTAATCACTCATGGACTTTATGTTATCATACTTATCATCCTCCCTGGTTGGTAGATATTGTATAATATAGGAGAGCTGGCTAGGGAAGGGTGGGAATTTTTTAGGTGACCAAACTAGGCAGAAAATGGGGGAAAGGTGTCATTAAATGAGAATACATCAACTGTATGGGACTACCTCTAAATCTACCTCAGGAGCCAAAATGCTGTCTTTTATAAGCAGCTTGCTCTACAGTGTTCATTACATACCATTCAGCTGAGAATAATGACTGAGAATTGGTAGGATGACCTCTGTTCTGTTCTGCTCATCCATCTTCCCCTACAGTCCTGCACGGTATTACACAATGAACCGAGGCATGTCAGCAGACTACTACGGTGTATATGGTGCCCCTCCATACCCTGAGGAGTACCCACTATACCCTCCAGGAATTCGGCCTGACAGCATCTGCTCCATGTCAGCTGCCTATGACAGGATGCCACCCCGATGGACAGCAGAGGAAAAGCGGCGTTCACTGAGGGACACAGCTCTCTATGGGGCTCCCCGTGAGTCCCAATGGATGATGGGGGGTCCTGGAGCACATCCTGCCTATTATACCCAGCTGGAGTCAGCCCAGGGGACCATGAGGCGTCTGTCACTGCAGCCACGTTCGCGCTCAGTGCCACGCTCGCCCTCTACATCAACGGGAGGAGCTTACTCACCTGGACCTCCGAACTTCATCTCGCCAGCACGCTCACCTAGTGTCCGGTTTGACAGAATGCCTGGGCGGCATAGAGATGATGGTATCTACGCTGATCCATCAGCCTATGGCATGCGAAGGTCTCTCAGTTCCCCCAAGGTAAAAATATATCATAAATAAATGGTTGTAAAAACTTGCAAGAAGGTTTATCCCTATTCAGGAAGTACCATGAGAATAGCATGCTAGCATGACTTTATAAACATTTTATCCTGGTTATGTGTACCGTATATCTGAACTATAGTCCAGGATATAAAATTGTCCCTGGTTTATGAGATTAAAAAAAAAAACACACCTCAAGTGGCTGATAAAAGTTCCTCAGGTTTCTGTGGAATAATGCAACTTATGACTACTTATGTTTCATGTTGTTGAAACATAGCTGAACACTAGCTTACATTTCATACAACGTTCAATTAATCTTCGATCTTCATTTGCAGTTCTAGCTATGATAGAAAATTATGAAGAATTATTATATTATATTATATTTCAATATAATAGAAAATCGAGAGCTATAGTGCTGTCACCCAGATCATTCTAAATGTCTAGTAGAGTTAAATAGTTGACTAGATTTGGATTATTTTTGAGTTTTTCTTATTTAAGTTTCAGGTTCATAAAACATATCTAGATATCTTAATGTACCTACAAAAAATCTAGTAGTTGTGTAGTAATGTATGTTTAATAGTTAAAGCTTTTCTGTTTTCCTGATTTATTTCTTTTAGTATGATTTTCCTGGGGATCGACGGTCTCTCACCCAAAATGTTTACCATTACAATTACCCAGCCTCTCCCTCTGTACATGGCAAAATGGTAGGTTCATGGCATTTTGTGTTAGAAACTACACATAACTGTTTGATTGGCTATGCTGCTGAAGGATGCTTGAGTGACAATTCATATTGTGTTTGTGTGTGTGCATATTTGTGTCCTGTTCATTTTTTTTATATCGATGTTTTATCTCAAATGCTGTTTGTCTTTTTCCCTGTCTCTGTCTTCTCTCTGATTGTGGGTCTCTAAATCCATCATCTTTATGTCTCTCTGACTGTGTTTATGTTCCTCTCTGGTGTGTGTATGTCTATGTTTTGTCCTTGGTTTTGTCGAAATAAATGTACACTTCTCTGTCTACTTCCTTTCTATCTTGTATACCTGTGTCTTTCCCTGTATCTGACTCTATGACTGTCTCTGCACTGGTTTTCTGTCTCCTATGTTCAATGTCTCTCTGTCCCTGTGTATGTGTGGGGCTTACGCTGTGTACTGCTTCTGTGACTGACCTGCTGCTGCTGCTGCTGCTGCTGCTACTACTTACACCAGGATGACATTTTAGACCTGCAACTTCAGAGGAACTTGGATTACCTTGATCAGCAGGTATGCTTAACCCAGCACAGCCAATGTAGAATGGCTCAAGTGCTCATACAGCACTGCTCTCAACATTAACACTGCTACAGCAATGAAGCTTAAATGTACTGTTGTAGATGATTACATGAAGTTGTGAATAGTTTAGGCTGTCATACGCCCTGTTTCACTCAAACTCTTACATTCACTGTCTTACCACACTGTTTCTATGACTCTTTATGTGACCCTTTGTGTGATTTCCCATTTATTATATATAAATATATACATAAAAACATTCAGTGTGTCCTGAGAGAAATATGTCGAAAAACATTTTTCAGGCATCTGTGCAAAAAAATGAAAGTGTTGGATTATATAAGAAAAATCTATTTAAAAAATGGCAATTACTCATAATATCTGGCACATATTGACCCAACTTTTAATCTTTTAGAATAGAAGATAAATTGTTATATGTGATATACTGCAGAAAATTGAGGTTAAATAATTTTTGACTATATTAAAGTAAAATTATGTTATTTACTGTGCCTCTCATACAACACTACATCAAAACTAACCAATTAACAGCCCCATTAAGAGCTGTCCTTAGGGGGTCTGTGGTAACCTTGATCAGTTCCCTCGGAATAAGTGATTTAAGTGAATACAAACATTATAGGAGTATCTTAACCTCATATTTTTAATGAAAGCTGATTCTATGGTCTGCTTGTTATAAGGCTGGTGTAGCCGATATGCACATGTAGGATGTTCGTGTGCTAGGAACTCAGTAACTTACATGAAACTCTCCAGAAGTGTCACTACTCTGACAAGCTTGTTTAAACAGTAATTTGTTTTGGTTTAGTTTTCGGTGGGATATGATATAAAGCAGCGCTTGCTGAAATATCCCTGTTCTGAACAAAATCACTGTTCTTTATCTTTATTAACATGTCAGTTGGGAAGGGATATAAGACATAACATTATGAGCACTGACAGGTGAAGTGAATAATGCTGATTATCTCCTCATCATGGCACCTGTTAGTGGGTGGGATATATTAGGTAGCAAGTGAACATTTTGTCCTCAAAGTTGGTGTGTTAAAAGCAGGAAAAATGGGCAAGCGTAATGATTTGACAAGGGCCAAATTGCTAGACGATTGGATCAGATCATCTCCAAAACTGCAGCTCTTGTGGGGTGTTCCCGGTCTGTAGTGGTCAGTATCTATCAAAAGTGGTCCAAGGAAGGAACAGTGGTGAACCTGTGAGAGGGTCATGGGCGGCCAAGGCTCATTGATGCACGTGGGGAGCGAAGCCTGGCCCGTGTGATCCGATCCAACAAACGAGCTACTGTTGCTCAAATTACTGAAGAAGTTAATGCTGGTTCTGATAGAAAGGTGTTAGGATACACAGTGCATGACGGATCGGGGCTGTTGTGGCAGCAAAAGGAGGACCAAAACAATATTGGGCAGGTGGTCATAATGTTATGCCTGATCGGTATATATATATATATATATATATATATATATATATTGTACAGGTCCTCTTATAATAGGTAGAAGACAGCATAATCTGAGACATAGGAAAAGATAGACATTTTATGGATTTGTGTGGGACCAAAATCACAGATTCCTTCAATCAAATAATTCCAATAATCTCCCCATGTAAACTAATACCATCTAAATAGCTTTAGCTTTAATTTTATGAAATTTTGTGACACCTTTATTTGATTTTTAGTCAAATATGGCACATTAAAAGATTTTTTCCACTTTAATAGTATAATAGTATTGTGTGGCTTCCCCAACTGGTAATGGGTTAAAAAGAAAACCCTCAGCAAATGATGGTATTTTTTCTCTCAGGCAATGGAGGGAGATTACCTAATCGGGATGGTAACCCGAATGGTTGATCGTTCCACCCCCAGAGCAAAGTTATTCCCACAAGTAAGAGAAATTAGATTGGCTTCATGAGGCAGGTTTCAGTTTCATATTTCCCGACCGATCCACCACTGGGATTCATTTCAGCCTCTTGCTGCGACTTTCAGGCTCAAATAAATCCTTAGCTGGTATGAGCTTGGCAAAAGCCAACACAAAGCCTGCCTCTTTGCCTAAACTCGGCATGTTGGATGTTAGGTGGTGTTGTAGAAACTTCTATTGCTATTCATTTAGGTTGTAATTCTTCCTTTATTGCTCCTAATAGGGCAGATTTCAGTGTTATTTTTATGTTGCTAAAATCCCTTTTGGTTGCTCACATTTTTGTGTCACATTTTCCATTTTAAAAGCATTGTGTCCCTTGTTTACTTGTCCTGTGTATGAGTCATATGTGTGATGTCTCTTTCACCATGTTTCAGAAAACACTATACTATGTTGTATTTCCACACACTCATCATTATCACAACATCATTATCACAGCATATGGGAACGGATCGTGCTGCTGCATAAAACGTGTTTTTTTTTGCTATAGGTGTCAGAATGTGTCAGTGCTTGAGTACCGAGCGCTGAGTCTGGCGAATGTCTTGTAAAAAAAAAAATCTTCTTTATCGCTGATTTTAGGTGCCTCCAGCGCATGATATTTACAGGGACCTGCATCCCACGCTGAAGCTCAATGAAATTGAGACCAGTGTAAGACTTCACTTTTATCCAACAAAATTACATTCAATAATTTAAACATGTAAAGTCTGCTAAGCAAAGGTTAATTTTATTTCTTATATTTTTCTTAAACGTTTAATAAAGGAAATTATTTGCACCAGGTTGTATTTGATATTCATGCTTTTTCTGTATATAGAAACTCCTGAATCGCTTGTTTGAGCAGAACAGGTTTCTGAAGGAGCAGGAAGCGGTAGTGCATCGGCTACGAATGGAAAAGGTAAAAGTTCAAAAATGTTCTTTTTAATGGGATGCCAAAGAAAAAGTTCAGCCTTGAACAGATTAAAAAAATTCATGATTCTGGTGCTAATTTCATAGAAGGTTTTTTTTAATCCTGTGAGAATTTATCAGTCATCTGGAAACAATTCAGCACTCTCAAACATAGGGGATAGTGATCGATAGGTTTCACTTTTAGCTCCTAAACACAAAAGAGCAAGCTTCTTTAGCAAGGACGGACATTTTATCAAAAAAAGCTGAAGGCATCAGTATTAGCAGAAAACTGAACGGCATTATGGTTAATGCAGGAAGGTAAACTGAAAATAGATCATTTTTGTTGATGAAAAAAGTTTATACCAAAAACTTTAAATGAAAGAATTTCACTACAGAATAAATCATCATCAAATATGTTGATTATACAGTAAGGATTCATATGCAGGTTGCATTTATTGCATATGAATGCAATAAAATGAACTCATATCTGTGTACAGTGATTAGCCTGGATTAGTAGCACATCCATTGTATGTTGTCAAAGAGCGTTAAACCATTGTGTCATCCTTTTTGTCCCGTGTGTTTCAAACTTGCAGGATAACTTGGAGGCCACACTGGTGGCCACTCATCAGGACATGGAGCTGTCCAGGACTCAGCCATTGGCCATGGAGAAACTGCAGCTGAAGAAGGAGAGCTTACAGAATCAGCTCATCAATGTCCGGGGGGAGCTCTCTCAGGCTTCCAGTGTATGATGTGCTCTAAAATAACTTTAAAAGAAACTCTCAATGTCACAGAGTAATGCTTTAACAAGTTCACACCATTATCAAGCTCTTGATCTAGCAAGAGACATGCTCAAGCAGAGAAATCCGTAAAGTGTTTAAAGCCTGATGGGCTGATCGTTAACAGCTGATCCAACATGCAGTTAAAAAGAATATAGTGATTTTTTTATGGTTTATTACAGAGTTCAAAATATGTAGTAAGCAAATGACCATTTTTGCACAGTTGAAATAATTAGGGATTTCATGCTCTGTCTGTTCAAATAATGCTCCCTCGTGATCTGTAAGTGTGAGTGTCAAACCCAACAGCTGCTAATTAGCCTCATGTCTGTTTTTCTCAGGCTCTGACCACCTATAAAATGGAGTTTGACACTCTGGAGGATGAGGTAAATGCTATTCATGGTGATCTGTGGGAGCAGCTGAATACTGGAGGACAGGTATATCATCTTCATCATCTTCACCATCGTCCTCATCAAATTCATACGCATGACATCTAGTCTTTGCATTTTTTAAGCCCTAGACATGAGTACATGCTCATTTAATTTCGGTTAAATGACCGATGCATTAATACTGCAATTTTGCAGTAACAAGACAGCTCATTTAAATGACTGATCACGTTCGCCAGCAAAAAACCACAATATGATTAGTGTTAAAAAGAACAGTGATTGCAATCATACAAAAGAAACACCTGAAGACACCTTAAGAGAAGTGAAATGTATTCGCAGAGATCTGTTAATTACACATTACATTTGAAAAAAAAAAAGACAACTTTTGCACAGCTCATGGATGATCTGCATATGACTAATTATTGATTAGCATATGAAAGGTTCATTATTAATTCATGAGAAAACATTAATTTCTTTCAATCTACTGATGGTGTTTATAAATAATGCAAGCCAGTGGCTCACAATTGTGATAAAACAGCTTTTTAATGAAAGGTATAAAAAGTAGGGCTGAGTAACTGGATAGCCATTTGGGTGAAAAATTGAGAACAAAAAAGCTTTTTAAAAGTGAGAGGAAGAGAGATAGACTAATAATAATAATAATAATAATAATAATAATAATAATAATAATCCCATCCATAAACCTTTCTCTGTTGTTTCTCCAGAGTGAGCTGGTCCATCGACACCTGCAGAAAGAGTTCTGGAGGATTCAGGATGTGCTCGAGGGGCTGCACAAGAACAATCCCTCTCGAGGCACAGATACAGCTAAGCACAGAGGTTGGCTTCCATGTTTACACTGCATAAATAAATACAAAAATAAATACATACTTAAATATTTGCATACATACATAAATACATGCATTACATTAATAGAAACTCCTGTACACCTGCTCATACATGCAGTTATGTAATCACTAATCACATGCAGCATGATGGGAAAAATATATGATTTTAATGCCTCTGATCCTGTGATCATAACATGTTTATTGGTGCTTGATGTGCTAATTTCCTGGGATTTTCACATGCAACAGGTAGGCAAAAAAAAACAAAATAGAAAGACATCCAGTGAGCTGCACTACTTTGTTGATAAGAGAGGTCAGAGGAGAATGGCCAGACTAATTAGAACTGACATGAAGTCTATGGTAGCTCAAATAAGCACTCTGAGAGCCAAAAAGCATCTCAGAACACAAAACACATCGATGCAAATGCGCTTCAACAAATGAAGACCACATTAGATTCAACGTCTTTCAGCTAAATACAATAATCTGAGGCTACAGTGGGCACAAGCTCACTTAAGATTTGAGAATTTGGCCATGGAGAAATGATCAAGCCTACAGGAGTTCCTAATAAAAAAAAATGACCAGTGAAAAAATCTAAACAGCTTTGTTTGAACTTTGTTGCGTTGTTTGTTTGCAGCCAGTGCAGCATCAGGTTCCTTCAGCACAAACAGTCCAGCGAGCCCACTAAGCTCCGTGAGTCTAACCAGCCCCCTCAGCCCTTTCTCACCTGTACCTGGCTCCCAGAATTCACCCACAAAACAGCTGGCAACTGAGGTAAGCCATTAAAATGTAACAAAACCTCAATACCTCAGCACAAAAGTGCAGCAACAGTGTGCACTACAGTACTATAAAGATTCATGATTGATGTAGCAGAATAATATACAATTGATGACAAGCTAACTTTAGCACAGCACTATATGATTTATATTGTACATGTGTAGCAGGTGAAATATTTTCTATATCATTATCATCTTTAAAATCATTTTATACTATCTAAAGTTAAAAAAAACCTAGACTTTATCTTTTGCATGTAGCTAGCATCTTTACCCTAAAAAGTGAAACATCTAAAAGAAAAACCCTGATATCATTCATTCATTGTCTACTGCTTATCCGAACTATTCTCGGGTCACGGGGAACCTGTGCCTATCTCAGGCGTCATTGGGCATCAAGGCAGGATACACCCTGGACGGAGTGCCAACCCATCGCAGGGCACACACACACTCTCATTCACTCACGCAATCACACACTACGGACAATTTAGAGATGCCAATCAAACCTACCACGCATGTCTTTGGACTGGGGGAGGAAACCGGAGTACCCGGAGGAAACCCCCGAGGCACGGGGAGAACATGTAAACTCCACACACACGGCGGAGGCGGGAATCGAACCCCCAACCTTGGAGGTGTGAGGCAAACATGCTAGCCACTAAGCCACCGTGCCCCCCCCCGAAATTTGCCAGAATTCAGACCCAGTGAAAATCACCATCCAGACCCCCCACACGTATTACACAGTATTCAATTAACTCAATGATGAGATGCAGTGTATTGTTTCATTTCATTTAGTCAGACTCATTAAGATGTGTTTCTTGATTTAGACCCCATGGCATTTGTTGAACTCTCATTAAGTAATTCTCGGTTGGATCTGTTTTCACATATGGAAATTTACATTTATATTAGCCTTCTAAAGTATTCAATATATAAAACAATCAACCACAAACCTCAATCAGTGCTCTAACTATATATAACCTGTCTTCTGCCCTTGTTTTTTGTCATAGCTCTAGTCTTTCTGCCGTACCTGCTTATGTATAAATGCTAGATATTTTTTGTAGACAAATCCACCTTTGTAGATATTCACCAGTGACTTCACCTTTTGTTGATTTTAAATGAGCCTTAAATGATCAGCTATAGCAAACTGATCTGCACATTTTTATTCTATGACAAAAAAAAGCAGAATGCTCTAAACTCAAAATGATTTATGATTAATTCAGTCAGAATATAATGATCTTGTCTCCATGGTAGACTTTTAGGACTTAATGCTTCTGGTTTGTGCTGTGTGCAGGCCAGTTTATACTCGTGTAAAGTGAGCTCTAGTGAAATGCCCCACCTTTTTAAAATAGTTTAAAAAAATCCCATGCACCTCTCTGCTCTCTGCATGGCCGAGTAACTCCTCCTGATGCACAGCTGTTTCCCTTCTTCTCCTTCTTATCCTTTTTGTCTTTCCCTGTCTTTCTTGGGCTATATACTTCTCTCTTTCTTTTTCTCTCTCTATACTTCCTTCCCGTTTTCAGGAGATTGGTCCTCCACGACCCCCACTCCCTAAGTCTTACCAGCCCCTGGACCCCACCACGATCATGCCCCCTGTCCCTCCCCTCCCTTACAGCAGCAATGCCTGGCCACGCAGCATGGACAGCTATAAGGAAGACAAAGACATGCACAGCCAAAAGGTATCTCGGAGTAGAAAAATCATCTGAACAAAATATGACACAGCGCACAGTCGCTAACACCGGAGCCATTCTCATATCAGGACCCTGTGTATAGTCAAACTTTATATATTGTCCTTCTGATCATGTCCTTCCAGCAACCCCTTCATCATTTACCATCAATGATTATCACCATCTTCATCATCATCATCATCCTCTCACTGGCACTCATCCCTTTTATCTCCACTTACTGTACCTTTTCACTTTCTTTCCCCCATCAATTTCTTTCCCCCGTCAGTATTTCTTACTATGCTTGCTATTTTAAAGAGCTCTTTTTGACATTGCATTAAGAAAATATTCATTGATTCATTCTTTCACCTTCAGCAATCCCATTATCCTGGCCAGAGACTGTAATAGTAAGTTCTGGCTAATGTACAGTACTGTGGTGGTTCCTCTTTTTGCTCCAGTGCTGCTGCTCCATTCAGTTAGATCCTCTTATTTATCAGAGCAACTCACTCTATAGTCATAATTCTGTTCCGTGCAGTGTGTTAGTATCTGGACTAGAGAAGATCAGGTGACCATGTGCATGTGCTGTGCTTCTTTTGTAATATGTATTCATTTATTCTGCTTTCTTGTCCAGCACAATTTCAGTTCATTAGAGGAAAAAACCAACGACTGTGACATGGAGCAAGATAGACAAGGCAATAAAGGTAAGTCCTTGTGAGAACACAGTCCTTGTGAGAAGCTTTATTCTGAATTTGAATTTGAGAATTTGAAGGGTTTCTTAATGGGTTCAGACATGCAAACAGTACCATTTATTAATGAATGAATTAATAAAGGGCTACAAACTTTTAATATACAAATAACATAGAGCACATTGCTAATGTAAGATATTTTTTGTGTGCAGTTGGTATTGTCCCACCCAGGACTAAATCTCCTACAGATGAAAAGGATGGTGTCCATAAGAGGAATGGGAAAGTGCCTAATGGTCACATCTCCAGGGTGGGTCATTAGCGTCATTTTCTAGAAGATTGTGATAAATCTCATTAAGTATCAAAATAGATTACCCAATTATCATTAACGATTGTTAGCTAGGACAAGCATAGCACAAATAAAACCATAACTAGGTTGAAGAGAACTGTTCTGTGCATTTCTGAAAAACTGAAATTTACATTAACATGATAAATGTGATTTTTATCAATGTTCATTTCTAGGAGAGGCCAAAGAGCGCTGTATTCCCAGCTGAAGCAAAGTCTAAGATGAGTGTAGAGGAACAGAATGAGAGGATACGTCGGAACCAGAGCAGTTCAGTCAAAGACAAGAGACGCAGCCTTAATCTGTCCAACAACCTGGATGGCCTCAAACCTTCTGTCAACTACAGAGTGGTCAGCACCTCTTTACTTTTATCCTCTCTTCATCCTGACAGTGGCTTATTAGGCATCCAAGCCACATAGCTCCTTGTTATATTATGTTTTTGTATGTGGTTGGTTTACTTTATCATGTCAACTGTAGCCCATTGTTTTTTTTTAAAATATTAATAAGATTTTAAAGTGGAATTTGAAATGAGTTGGTCCATTGCACACCACACCAGCACCACAGCGATCTCTCTCTGAACATGCCAACAGCAGTGAAAATGTCTTAAAATGTATTGTGGGAGAAAGCAAGGAGAAAGCTATTGACTATTACTGACAGCATATTTTATTTACATATGCTGGCAAATAGATGTCCATCATGCCAGGAAAAATAGACAGAAAACTCAGATATGACAATTGAATTTTGCTTATACAGTAATGTTAATTGGTTGACTTGTAGGTGAGGAGAAGAGTGACTGCCCATGAGGTGGACATAAAGGACCTGGAAGCGGCCGTACGAGGGCAAGGCGTGGAGTCTCCGAGGGAAGAAATTGCCCGTCTACGGAGACAGGTGGAGCCTGAGAATTATGAGCTGGATATCAGCAAAGAGGTGAAGAACTGTACTGTCTCTTTCTATTAGTCCCTTTCTATTAACACTTCCAGCTTCAGTTAAAATGTAACATCATTACGCTTTAGTCTGTGACAAAGAGCATAATAAAATATCTGCAATTAATATGCCATTAATCTAGTTTTTTATTTCTAATAATTATCTTATAGATGAGATTTTGTATTTATTAATAGTGGACCAGTTCTTGCTGAATGACAAAAGTGCAAATATTGGTCTAATATAGGTGATAATTAATCTTCCATACATCAGTTTCTCCCATTCTGTATGTTTCTGATATAATTTCTCACAACATCAGCACTATTGTCAGGCTGGAGTGACAGATGCTTGACCAGTTTACCATCAACATACTGTAATGATTGTTAAACTAGTGATTTTTGGACAATGAAAGTGTTTGGCTCATAAAAACAAACTACACGCCTTTTCAATTTCCACATGAATATGGTCGATTTAATAAACCTGGATTACAATCTAAATGGAATAGATCTGGTTTAGATTCTGCTATGCTAAATGATTAAAAGTGTCCTGCAAATGTTGATGTTGATAGGGTTTTATCCTATTATTTTATTATTTGTTTCAGCTGTCTGCCCCAGAAAAAGTGTTAATTCCAGAGCGGTATCTAGACATAGATCCCAGCACACCGCTCAGCCCAGAGGAGGAGAGAGAGAAACAGAAGAAGGTGGAACGGATAAAGACGCTCATTGCCAAGTCAAAGTAGGCTGCTGCTGTTTATTTCTTACACACAGATTTACTGTATAGCAGTGATCTGGAGTGTTGTCGGTTTACTAGTATGTTAGACAGGCTCTGAATGTCTGAAACATTAGATTTAGTTATTTGATTGTGTGTTATGTTGTAGTGTGGTTCTTATTTTCATTCAGCTTTAGATGGGTGTGGGCTGGTTTCTACAAACACAACAGTATAAATCTTAAACCTTAAATGCAATGTTTCAGTCTTACCCAGAATTCTAAATCAATTTGTGTACATAAACACTGAAACAGCTAATGTCTTATAGTCTTTGTTTACCTCAGCCTGAGCTAGAAACAATTAAATATAGACTTTAACAGGAATACCTGTACATCTACTCAGTTTATGCAGTTATCCAATCAGCCAATCATGTGGCAGCATTGCAGTGTATAAAATCATGCTGAAACAGATCAAGAGTGATCATTTAATGCTCACATCGAACATCAGAATGGGGAAAAAGTGTGATCTCTGTGACTTTAACCATGGCATGTTTATTGGAATGTTTAGAAGAGCTGGTCTGAGTATTTCAGAAACTATTGATCTTCTGGATTACTGAACAGTCTCTAGAGTTTACACAGGATGGGGTTAAAAAACATTTTGTGAGCTGTATGCTGAAACACCTTGCTGAAGAGCAAGATCAGAGAATGACCAGATTGGTTCCAGCTGACAGGTAGTCTATAGTGACTCAAATAATCACTCTTTACAACTGTGGAGAACAGAAAAGCATCTCAGAATGTACAAAACATCAGTCCTTGAGGTGCATGGGCAACAACACCAGGCAACCACATCAGGTTCCACTGCCATCAGCCAGGAGCAAGAATCCGAGGCTATCATGGGCACAGACTCACAGAAACCTGACAGTTGAAGAAGCTGCTGTTGCAGTGTGATTTTTTTTAATCTTCCATAATCTGTTTGGTTGGGGGAATCTGTGCCCATGATTTTGTGCCATTTTCCTCTAACCTCTCTGATCAACAAGGTGTTGCCCCACACAGAAAACTGTCGTTTGCTTTTTTTTGTTTTTCATACCATTCTATGTAAACTCTAGAGAATTCCCAGAAGATCAGCATTTTCTGAAACTATGCCATGATCAGTCACAGAGATAATTTTTTTTCTTATTCAGATGGTGACCTACATATTATATGGAGCTTTTGACTTGGTTCTGCATGATTTTTTTTATTTTTTTTGCATTGCTCTGCTGCCACATGATTGGCTGATTAGATAACATCGCAAATGTGCTAAAAATTCTAGTTTATAGGAGCTGGGTAAGTGGAACATACAAATTAGTTGGGATTTCAAACCAACACAAACTACATCCAAACTACATACAGACAAATTTTGACAAACCAGCTTTGTGTGCCTCGACAGTCTGCAGAATATTGTCCCGGTGTTGGATGGCCCTGTAGAAGCCCAGGCAAACCCTGACCAGAAGCTGCAGGAACAGGAGAAACGCATCGAGATCTCCTGCGCTTTGGCTGCCGAGGCCTCTCGCCGCTCTCGCCTGCTCTCTGGTGAGGAAGCCTGTTGTCCTGAGGAGCCTGAGCAACCCCTTTCTGACCTCTGACCCCTGTTTGACCCTTTGTGTCGATCACCAACCCTGTCCACTCTCACTGTCCCTCACTGTCTTAAACCTCATACTTCAGAGCTAAGGTGGCACATGGCATTTAGAGCAGTGCTCTAAAAAGAAACTGCAAGATAAAACAAATAGGCATATTTACATAAAACAAAAACATATACTGTATAATACAGGCTTAATGTTTATTCGTTAAAGTATTTTGTACAGATATTTTGTACAAAATATGAATTTCTGTCAGCTCTGCTCTGAAGTACTGTCTCTTCCCATGCAGAACTGAGTATACTGTCAAATCAGAACAAAGTGAAGAGCGTAATGTTTTCTAAGTGACTTTTCGTAAGCCATTTATTTCTCATATACAAGACACACCCACATCATGTGTACATGCCAGACCATTTAAGATATTGTTAGGTAAAGTTAGAGCTCTTGATTAGATCTTGTCATACAGAAACAACTGAAGAGAAGCACCTCTCATGTTGCTGCGTTATATAATTTCTTATTTGAGCTGTTTTTCCTTTAAAAAGTGTGTTTGATTTGTATAGTTATACCGTTTATCCTCATTCACACTGATGCTGAATCACCCAGGATCATGAGTTCTGACTGTGTGGTCCAGCAGCTTCTTTATGATTTTTGTTCAGTTTCCTAAAGCTTTTTATATCATGCTTTTTTTTTCCATTCAGCAGTCTGACCTGTGGTCCTTTGAGAACATGCCAGACTACCTCTCTGTTCCACAACTTTTTCTTTCTTTCTTTCTTTCTTTCTTTCTTTCTTTCTTTCTTTCTTTCTTTCTTTCTTTCTTTCTTTCTTATTTATTTATTTATCTGTCATGTGTGAATTTTCCCATCATTTCATTTCGTTCCATTGCATTGCAGCCCAGATCACCTCGAGTCCCCCCACCTCTCCGACCAACCTGGCCCCTCCCCCTTCCTCTGGCTTCTCTGACTCCTCCCACATCATGAAGGTGTGAGTGTGTGAAGGTGAGTTCCGCTCACTGCACAAAGGCCCCTCGCCCTTTATTTATCCACTTCCCTTCTTCCTTATTCCCTGTGTGCTCCAGTACTGTTTTATCACTCTTCCCCATGCAACTTTAGGTTTCATGTAGTACATTATTCCATATAATATATAGAACTATATAAAAGATATACAAGCTACGAGATATTCAGAGATGATTCCTTCTGTTTGACTGATAAAACAGTATTGGAGTGCAGGGGTAGAGTGCTCCTTTTGTCCTTGCTTTGCGCTTATATTTTTATTTTCAGTGGAGCTTCTCTCAAGCTTTTAGTACACCACAGTACAGATAGCAAAAGGGAAAGGAAGCTGATAAATTCCTTAACATTGCAAAATAGTATGTGATGTTTTTCCTGGCAAGTAATGTTTGAATTTGATTTTCAACTATATATTTATCACAGACAAGTTTAGTGAAAACAAGGCACAGGACTGATCTTATTTTCCAAATAAATGTCAAGAACTCACAACCTTCCAGTCAGTAGCCTAATATCGTCTACCACTTCACTTTTATATATGCTTATTCAGGTATGTTCTTTAAATAAACCCCAATACACAATATTCACTCACCAGTCACTTTATTAGGAACACTTGTTGCACAAATTGCCCATTTGTGCAATTATCTAATCAGCCAATCATGTAGCTGCAGATACAAGTCCAAAGATCAAACATCAGAATCGGGAAAAACATGGGCTCAGTGACCTGGTTGTTGATGCCAGACGGGGTAGTTTGAGTATTTCAGAAACACAGATGTTCTTTTTCACATGCAGCAGTCTCTAGAGTTTTAACAGAATTGTGTGGAAAAAAATCCTCTAGTTTTGCAGGTGGAAATAAAAATGTGCTATAAAGAGTGCTTGCTGGGTTTGAGCTCTCGTATCCTTCCTGTCAACCTCTCTCATCCACTAGGCATGTCTGCTGAGTATCTACTGCTCTCTGGATCTTTTTCTTTTTCACACCATTCTGTAAAAACTCTAGAGACTTTTGTGTTTGAAGCTTATCAGGAGTTTCTGAAATACTCAAATCAGATCGGTTTGGTACTAAAAATCATTCTATCATCACTGAAAAACACATATTTTTCCTCAACTGCCACATGATTGACTAGTTGGATAATTTCCTGAGTTTTACAGGTGTTCCTAATAAAGTGGACAATGTAAGTATAGTTACAAAAATCACAAAAAAATTACGACAGCCATTTTGTTTTGCTATGAATAAAATGATGGTGTGATGAGCAGGGGAGATTTTGTAGCCTCTGATGAGGTGTTTGTTTGCTCGACTGCAGTATGATGATGTTAATATTAGTAACTGTGTGTATATAAGTGTTGTATGATGCTAACACTTCAGTTTCTGATTATCATACTCAGTGTCTTCTCTTCTCTTCGTCAACTATTTTTAGCTCAGGCGCTGGCTGCTGTCAAGTTCGATGGTGAACCCTTCTGAGAACAGCAAACAAATGACACGAAAAATCACTTATATTGTCCCATCTCCCCCAAACTGTGTATTTATCTCAGTTACTGACACACTAGGAGGGGGAAATACTACAAAACGTTTGGAAGTTGGAGATCCGAGGTTTGAGGGCGTGATCTCAGAGATCGGTTCAGAGGTCGCTACAAAGATGAAGTCACATCCTGACGGTGGGCCTCTCCGGCTCTCAGTCACACGCTTCTCTCTCTCTCTTTTAAGCCTTTCCATGTAGGACCTAATGCCAGGATTTGTACGATGGAAACAACAGATATTGTAACATAATGAAAGCTGCAAACTAGCCAGAAAGTGAGATTTGTTTACACAAAACTATCTGTAATGACTGCAGTGAGCATTAAACTAATCCTGAAAAAATTGGCCAGACACAAGTGAAGACACAAGTACGTCGATAACAGAGTGGCGGCCGAGGAACAGAGACGATTTACAAGATACAGTGTTACAGTAGAAAAAAGCGATGGTCCGAGAGGGACAGGAGACAAATGCAGTGTCAGAGCACGTGAAAAGCAAGGAAGCCCAGGAACACAGACAGGAAGTAGCAGGACCCAGAGCAGCGACGAGAGGAAGTTGACCAAAATCAGCATATCGGTACTTGACCACAGAGGCTGAAGACTAACTTTATAAAAGCTTAGCATCGTAGATCTGCATTTCTGCCACAACAGACTCATCCAGTGACCACAGACTGATGACACATCCTGTCTACAGTGAAAAGCAACCCCAAGCAGAAGACAAAAAGAGAGTGTGAAGAACTTGCATGGGCACTTCTTTCCTCATTCCCTTCATTCCCTCGTTTCAAAGGAGATCAAGACTCACTGTGACTCCATAAATCTTCTTTGTCTTTACTTTTACGTTGAATAATAGGGCTTGATGGGAACGCTGGATCCCAATCACCAATAGGCCGGTACCTTAGAGTTCTGTTTGCACCACAGGTTCCTTATGTTTCAATAAACACAGCATATACAGTATATCTATAGACAGTCAATATATATTATATTATATTATATTATATTAATTTAATTCGTAATCAAAGCCATCTTTATAATGCTTCATTTCGAGTATTTTAGTTACCAGACGTGGTACTTAAAATGTCCGTGTGTGAGTAAAATGATTCTAATTAATTATGATTAGTAGGCTATAGAGTTCCTGTCGAAAAGTGCCCTTAGAACCGTAAGTCTGCTAGTTAAACAGTGTGTGTTGTAAAGAGGGAGGGAGGGAGGGGGGTGTACGGGGACTGGGACAGCAGCTTGCATCTCAACGTGTAAAATGTGTGAAATTACAGCCCATAAATCCCCTGTGAATATGGAACCCAGTAGTGTAACACTGTGCCATTGGGTATTTTGTTTGTCTTCTCGTGCTTAGGCAAACATATCCGTTGTGTAAATATGGATCCTGTTTGACGGCGAATTAAAGAGTATTTTTGTATCACTGACGCAAAACTGACGAGGAGAAAGAAAAAAAAAAGCAGCTAGATTCTAGCACACCGCAAAGCGACAAACGATTTGCCAAACTGTACATGTCTTCTGTTTTGTGTTATGATTCAGCATTTTGGTACTTAAGCATAAGACATAAAGACACAATGAAACCAGACACAATGTAGTCATTAGGCCATCTGATGTCTTTTTTTTTGTTTTTGTTTACTTAATTAAGAATTAAGATGAGTCGTAGCTAGCGATAGATCCGAGACGTTTGCATTTCGAATGCACATGATATGATTTCATGGGGATTTTCTCTTTCTCATACTCATTAGCACATGCAGTGCTTAACAGGAACAGAGATAAACATGATTAATGACCCAAGAATTGGATCATCAGTTTCACAAAAGGCAAAAAGTCCAAAAAGCAAAGTTCTATTTTTATTCTTTTAAAGAAAGGGACAAATAATGTCACCCAAATGCAGTACGTATTTTTCTAAGCACATGGATATTTAATGAATTAGATGAAGTCTGCTCGGCTACATTTCTAACAGAGAATTAAGAGTGTCTTGCATTTTTTTCATGGCAGGTTCAAGGCTGGCATAGCTTTATTTTGTTACTCTAAAGCATGATTTTGGGCGCCTTAGTTAAAGATAATTTTTAAGAACTTTATTTTTTATGGAACAGGACGAAACGTGTCAGGAATCACACAAACAGCCAGAGTGGAGGTATCTAATATTTCAGATTAAAAATGTAGCAAATAAGGCTTAAAAGGACTAAACATTGGTCTCTGTACATATGTTCAAACCAAATATAATCTGCCTAACAGTTACTGTTGCTACTTTAAGTAAAATACAGAAAAAAATGCTTGAACTATGCAAATCCATACAGTTGATATGCTTGCTTTAGAAATGCCCTCATGCAATAAAGTGAATGTATTTAAAAGGGATTTTGTGTGTGTTTGTGTTTGTACATAGCCCTTGTAAAACATCACAGATAAACCTTTTTATATAGCTGAGAGATGCTCACTATGCTGTTTGATTGAGAATATTTTTTTAAATAAGAACTTTTGCCAATAACACGGATAATCTGCAGTGATTTCTGTTTATATGCCATTATGTGTTTAACCCTTTCGTGTGTAAATGATTTTAAAATATATGCAGAGTGTGTAAATGTTTCTATTACTGAGAAATTACATTACAGAAGTAAATATCATTACATTTTATTAGTTACTTGACTGCATGTACACAGTTTAGGACTGTCAGATGTTGAAGCTGTTTTATTAGATAAAAAAAACAACTATTATCTATTATTTTTAAAATAGTTACTAATAAGTTTTCATTGGTGTTTGAGACAAAAAATATGCTATTTTGATTTTGTGTAAAAGGTTTGCAAAGATGGTAAAAAAAAATACCTGACAATTAGTCCAGAGAGCTACAGAAATCAGGATTATCGTTGAAGTTCCATTTTAATAATTTTAATCTCAAGTGATTTAGATGTGCCTTAACATCTTACATGTTCCTTAAAATTAATTGTAAATGGACTGTCCATAAACCGATCAGCCATAACATTATGAGCAGTGCCAGATGAAGTGAATAAAACTGATTATCTCCACATCATGACACCTGTTAGTGGGTGGGATATATTAGGCAGCAGGTGAACATTTTGTCCTCAAAGTTGATGTGTTAGAAGCAGGAAAAATGGGCAAGCGTAAGGATTTGAGCGAGTTTGACAAGGGCCAAATTGTGATGGCTAGACGACTGGATCAGAGCATCTCCAAAACTGCAGCTCTTGTGGGGTGTTCCCGGTCTGCAGTGGTCAGAATCTATCAAAAGTGGTCCAAGGAAGGAACAGTGGTGAACCGGTGACAGGGTCATGGGCGGCCAAGGCTCACTGATGCATGTGTGGAGTGAAGGCTGGTCCGTGTGATACTGTTGCTCAAATTGCTGAAGAAGTTAATGCTGGTTCTGATAGAAAGGTGTCAGAATACACAGTGCATGACGGATCAGGGCTGTTGTGGCAGCAAAAGGGGGAACGATACAATATTAGGCAGGTGGTCATAATGTTATGCCTGATCGGTGTATGTGGACATTATGTGTGACAGAGTTAAGTTGCTTTCCGCATTGAGCCTCAGCAACAGATCTTGTGTAATGTACACTTTTGTACACCAGAGGGCGCTTTAAGAGCATGTAAGTTGGTGTGTTCTCTACTGCATTTCAGTGAAGACAAATATAAAATCCACTCTACATTCAACACGAAAGTATTTTTTAGTCAAAGAGCTTTTTTCTGTTATGTGAGTTTAAAATGATATGACATGTCTGCCAACATCTTGTGGCTGCTGAGTTTTCCCACTTCAGCAGATTTAAATCCACTTTTCTGCTAATGACAGAGTGACGAAGAGGAGACGTTCCTGCTGCTGGTTGTCATAGTAATAACGTTTATTATTGGATGGCACAATTAGCATTCCACTTGACAACAAATCAGTTTTCTTGCTGCTAAAATAAAATAAAAAAAACATTCTTGAGGGAGATTTGTAGTTAGTACATAAAGTTTAGCAGTGTATATATGTATCATATGATAAGAGATGAAAGAAAAGCAGTGTGTGAGCTAGTGGGTGAAAGTGTTGAGGATGCAGAAGATAGGGATAGGTGGAGAGAGATGATTCGCTGTGGCGACCCCTGAAAGGAAAAGCCGAAAGAAGAAGAAGAAGACGTGCGCTCTACTGTATTTACTCCCATTAGTAGTCGCTATTCTCCACTCTGGACACGCCCACATCTAGTCACTGCTCTTGTTGCAGGACGTCACTAGCTCTCAGCGGAAACGAATCATTTACCTTTGCGTTATTGCTGTGTGTGAATGCAGCATGGCGTGACAATCAACAAATCTCCCATAGATAATGAATTAGCGAATGATGTTCTGGTAAGTTGTGAAGGCCATACAGTGAGACCTCGTACCATTTCATGGGGTTGCACCTGAGGGACAAAACAGTGAAGCGTGTTAACTGCTGGATGTTAACGTAGATCATAAAACGTGTGGCAGCTTATGCAAGATATTACACCCAAAACACAACACTGAGACAAACCAGTCTTTTTACATTTACTGCCAGGAATTCCCGGATCACAGTAAAATGCAAGCAAATGTCTAAGTGTGTAAATGTTGAAATAGCATCAGGATTGCGTATGAGATGCAGGTGACGTAGCCAAGATTTCATTAGTCCACAGATTTCCATTTACAAATGTCAAAAGGTTAACATCATGAGATAACCTTATAGAAATGACAGCAGAGCTGGAAATCCATAGTGATATGCCGAATAGCATAGTTTTTTTTCCCAATAAATAAATAATAAATAAATAATAATCCAATAAATTGTTTACCTTTTAATATATATAAAATAAATTCAGTTATTTCAAATAGGTCAAGTCAAATAATTAGTTTTGAATAGTCTCTAGGCTTTTTTAAGTAGCCTTTATTTGTCACATATACATTACTGCACAGTGAAATTTTTTCTTCGCATATCCCATCCTAAGGGGGGTTGGGGTCAGAGCACAGGGTCAGCCAGGATGCAGCATCCATGAAGCAGGGTGAGTTAGGGGCCTTACTCAAGGGCCCAACATTGGCAGCTTGGTGGTGCTGGGGCTTAAACCTCGATCTTCCAGTCAACAACCCAGAGCCCTAACAACTTCAGCTCCCGCCACCGCCATGCTATGAATAGAGGTTTATATAAAGATAGATCATTTTAATTTAGCTTATTTATAATATTAAATTAAGTAAAATTAATAAAGAGCAGTTGTCTTAAAGCGATTAGTTAGCTTAATTTTAGCAATACTATTACTTGTGATTAAAATACATTTAAAACAAATAACTAGTCTGACAGCACTAGACAAAATGCTTCTTGTATTCATTTCTATTCAATTCAATTCAGTGAGCCTGAGGGGGTTTTCACATTTGAGCGCAGTTTTAAAGAACCAAACCCAAACCACTTGATGTGGACCAAGAGGTGAACTAAGTGAAAAAGGACACAGTCCTCTTGAGGTTCATACTGCCTGTCTCCCTGTCCCTGCCCCTGCAAGAGGAGAGAGGACTCAGATCTCATACCAGATGAGGTCTCAGGCCTCTTTGTGTTCATACTGTTTCTTTTTGGGACCCAGTCCTCTTGCAAGTTTGTCTTGTGTGGCAATATATTTCTGGAGTAATTTTTTCACTTTAACCAGGCGTTGCAGGGTGGTTGGGTTAAATCCTCTTTCAGTTTTGCCAAAAATTGCAGAAATACATTTTAAATCATGTGGGATGTTGACAGCTGTTATTTTTTATCTTTCTGCCAAATTTGTAGAAGTGAAGCACTTTCCTCATCTGACCATAATATCCCTCTTCCAGCAGCAGTCATGTTTTGAATAACTAAAACCGAACTAAAGAAAATTCACAATCATTAAAAAACAAGTGGGGGGCTTGGTGGCTAGGTGGCTAGGTGGCTAGCACGTTCGCCTCACACCTCCAGGGTTGGGGGTTTGATTCCTGCCTCCGCCATGTGTGTGTGGAGTTTGCATGTTATCCCCGTGCCTTGGGAGTTCCCTCCGGGTACTCCGGTTTCCTCCCCCGGTCCAAAGACATGCATTGTAGGTTGATTGGCATCTCTAAAGTGTGTGTGTCCTGTGATGGGTTGGCACTCTGTCCAGGGTGTATCCTGCCTTGATGTCCAATGACTCCTGAGATAGGCACAGGCTCCCCGTGACCCGAGAATAGATCGGATAAGCGGTAGACAATGAATGAATAAAAAACAAGTGAACCAGGAACAATTTGTGTTCACAATGCATGTTTTTATCGAACTGTACTCAGACCAACTCCTGAGATGGTTTAAAGCTCGGTTCACTTTGAAAGGGACTGAGATTGTGAACACCCTTACTGTATCCCTAATGAGCAAGCCAGAGGTGATGGGAGTGAGGAAAAACTCCCTGAGATGATGTGAGGAAGAAAACCTGAGAGGAACCAGATTGAAAAGGGAAGCCATCATCATCTGAGTGGCACCATAGAGTTTGATTATAAATAATCTATAACTGTGTACTTGTTACGGGTGTAGGCCCTGTGTTGGGTCACTAGGGGGGGTTTCCAGCAGGGGTTATGTCATGTTACGTCATTGTTTGTCATGTCATGTGTTTTTGTTTTAGCCCCGCCTTCTCCTATTGTTTCCTGATTGTTGTTCACCTGTTCCTAATGTTAGTCCTGATTATGTTATGTATTTATAGCGGCCTTTTGCCAGGGTTCGGGGCTGGTCGTCGTCTTTGTGTAGCGTCTACGTGTGGTGTCGTGTTCATGTTTGTTTGTTTTAAGTTCAATAAACCCCTGTCTGCTGTCAATCTCCGCGCTGGGTCTGTTACTTCATGCTTTGAAAACCGGAAACGTGACAGTACTATATGGTCAAAAAGTGCAATTGTGTAACCAAGAAATCCATTCTAGTTTTAACGTGAAGTATTTTGTTGAAGTTATTAGCTGTTCACTGACGGAGGCTGAAGTGCAAAACTGTTTGTGAAAAATTGCAGTCCAAATCCTTCTCCAAAGCTTCTTGGTGCAACTAAAACTTTCTGTTTATTTCCAGTTTTAAATAAAAAAACCCCTCAAATTTTCAATGTGGTCAACCTTTCAGACCCCATTGAGTATATACACAAAATATTGTGTGTGTGTGTGTGAGTGTGCGTGTGCGTGTGTGTGTGTGTGTGTGTGTAGAAATATTAGAAAGCAGTTCACAGCTCAACACTAAAGTCTAGACTTAAAAAATAACTAACTATACAGGGACTATAAGAGTATAATTTTATATCAGTACGTTTATTTAAACATAAAGACCTAAACGAAAAGCTCTCTTAAATACTGTAATACAGCCGTTAGTGAGGTTCAGATGTTGCATTTTGCGAGTTGCTTTCAGGAAGGATTTCTTCAGAGCAACTGAGCTTTTCAGAGGTGGTTTCTAATAGTTGATATTGAAACTTGACAAAACGTCTAAAACCATTCTAGGGGCGTTTCATTTTTCCTAACTGTATAATTGGAAAATGTGAATCATTGCCTGTGATGTTTTGTTATGCAATCACTTTTGTCTATTCTCTTGAAGGGTGGCAACAATTATGGGGTTGACATTAAATGGTAAATACCTGAAAACTAGGGCATGAGCCCAAAACCATCGAGCATGTTCAAGCACAGCAAAAGCTTACAGTAAATTACTTTTCTTTGCCATCTTTTGTATTTTTACTATTTGGTTTTGTTAGTCAGTAAGCTATATTGTCCTTATTAATTAGGTGGAATGCATCATGTGGTGAAGTTTCCGTGGAAAGCCTCAGGGAAAGAGCCTCACTCTTGACAAGTCATACTTGTGGTGACTTTTAACCGGGCGCTTATTGGTGCTGCTGAGCGTCTACAGAGCACTGTGGTCGGGAGATCGAGCTCCTTCAACAACACGTGAATGCATTACAATCTTTCAGGAAGCTTGCTTTTAAGAGCAAATTAGCAGAAAGCCATTAGCAATAGTATAAACAGCTTTAGTGTTAATGGAAGTGTGGGATAATCCTTTTGGCACAATTTCCCAAATTGAAACGACAGAGCATATGCAATTGTGTTGCGCTATATTAAGTAGCTGCTATTAGAACTTTGGAGATTCATTTGTCTCTTCATTTATGTTACATCATTCTTCTTGGCCTGGTTAATGTTTACTACATATTTTCTGACATCAGAGTTCAAAGGTCAGGCAGACCTGAGAGGCACAAGTAAAGGGTAATGAGCCGACAAGGTGAGCAAATCCATTAGGAAAGTGAAGTGTGGAAAGCATCATGGTCGGAATCTCAGAGTTTCAGAGTGAGTGTTGTTTATTTCGTTCATCATTTTAGGAGCGTGTGTACACTGTGTGTGTAGTTTGCTGGGTGTGAGAGTAGAAGTAAATACATGCTTTCCAGTTTAGCTGTAATAGCGTTTATGTTTATTCTAGAACAATGATGCACTTATATGCTGTGATAAATGAAGACAGATAGTCAGTTCAGAAAGTTTTTCTTAAAGCTTTTTCTAATGATGTGAAAGAGTTTATTTAAATCAGCATTACTTTCATTTTCAAGAGCTCTGGATCTCATACCATGTACCATGACATGCCTTACTTACTTACATGCCTAGTTGTATCTACAGAAATCAACATACTGAAGTATACTAAAACATAGAAATGTGTCATTCAAATATTTTTCTCTTCCTGTTCGCTAACATTGCTGCAGAGATCGGGGTGGGTTTGTCAGGCTTCGGCATTTTCTTCCTGCTGTTTGGAGTGTTGCTGTACTTTGACTCTGTCTTGCTGGCATTTGGTAACGTAAGTACTTTTTTTAATCTAGACACTCCTCTTCTTCCATGGAAGCAAGTCACAATCATTTAAAAAGATAAATCATTTCCCACAAGGTTTATATTTTGAAAAACATTTTGAGAATGTGATGTGCTGGTATGATGATATAGTTATTTATGGAAACTTGAAGTAAATGCTGTTAATAATATTTACTACACAGTAGCACAACAATCAATGAATGAATGGGTCTGCCGTGGATAGAACCACTTGGAGACCATGTCGGTGGTTTTGACCTGCTGCTTCTGTGGTCTTTCTTTCTTTCTTTCTTTCTTTCTTTCTTTCTTTCTTTCTTTCTTTCTTTCTTTCTTTTTCAAACTGCTCCTTCCGTGGTCAGTTTTGCAATCGGTTCTTCATCACTGAACCTTCGGCAGGATCAATTACACTGATGCTCATACTTATAAGTTGCTCAAAAGCTCCTGGTTCCACAATTCCACTTGACTATATATAAATACACAAAGAGTAATGATTAATAATCTCACTCTCCGGTGTCACTCAGATGAAGATGGCTTCCCTTTTGAGTCTGGTTCCTCTAAAGGTTTCTTCCTTATATCGTCTCAGGGAGTTTTTCCTTGCCAGTGTTGAATCTGGCTGCTCATTAGGGATTTTAATAAATTTTAATTTTAAGCTTTGGACACTTTATTCTGCATTTTTATATTTCTGTAAAGCTGCTTTAACACAGTGTCCATTATTAAAAGTGCTATACAAATAAAATTGAATTGAATGAAGGAAATGTTTACAATCCAAATGAAACTCATAAATCTCTGAACTTCTGAATCTCTGAGTGGGATTTTAACAAACAATCCTGCAGACACCTCTCATGCAAATACTTTTACAAAGAAACTAAGAGACAACCTCAACTACGACGTGAGTAACATGCACTTTAAGTACATGTCAGTACATGTTTGTTAGTTAATGCATTCTGTGGTAAGTGGTTATGTCACTGAGCACACAAACTCTGATTTTTCTTGCTATGATCTGACACTTTTCTCAGATCTTGTTCCTGACTGGTCTGGCCTTCATCATTGGCCTGAAAAGAACAGCTCACTTCTTCTTTCAGAGACAAAAGTTCAGAGCCTCCTCCTTTTTCCTTGGTGGTGTGGCTTTAGTGGTGCTCCGATGGCCACGCATAGGCATTCTCGTGGAGAGTTACGGCTTCGTGCTTCTGTTTAAGTGAGTAACATTTGCTTCGTTTAAATATCAGCATTTAGATTAATTAAAATGTTAGAATGATATAACAGATATAAAGCTGAAGCGCTAACTAATTAATATTTTGGTCATTTTGTCGCTTACATGACCAGACAAATCTAAATCTAAATTAGCTGTTAGGCAGTGACACTGTCTGTATGTCTATCTGTTTAGTGCTCTAAATTTCTTTTTTATTTTATTAATGCTGCTGTCATGTGTTATCGGATTTATCCCACTTCCCACTTCTGAAGTGGTAATTACAAGTATGCTGTGTTCACGTGCTTTGTTTTTGAAAAGAACATGAAACATGGATGACACCAGGTCCATTCTACACATTTCTTTTACTTTTATTTTGAGACCATAACACATATTTCTCAATAAACTAGCTTACTGATGATAATGGAATTTTGTTAAAACTGCATGCTAATTTTCAAGATGTAAAAATGCTCAATATGCATAGAATAAATTGATAAAACCAGTCGTTCATGACAGAAAATGCCCTCTCCTCCACCATGCTGAAAGTTTAGCTGAAACTGACTTAGCTTTAACTCTGGAACTGAGACAAAATGATCTCTGATTTTCTCAGTAATAACTATGATTTGAGACGTCAGTCATGTGCAGCGTCCTAATATGAAAGCATGTGAAGGAAGCTTTTAACTTGAAGTGACTGTGGCTTCATATGAAAGATTTATTTATTTATTTATTTGTGTATGAACACTATGACTAAGCCCCTAAAAAAAAGTAGAAATGGCAGCAGCTTCAGTATGGTGTGGAAATTCTGGCTCTAACAGTTCCTCAACCTCAGCCCCATCACTCGACTTCATGATTGTTTTCAACTAGAGATGCTTTCTTTTTTTTTTTTTAATTATTATTATTAATCCCACTTACAGTTATTATTTTTGTTTCTCCCTGCCCTCTACTATTTTCAAATATATTTATTTAGAGTTTAATGACCAAACTAGTAATTTACACTTAATTTAAACTCAACCCTGACCAGGCAATGATACTAAGGATGAATCATTGAATGTGTGTATGTGTCATTTGTTTTTCGTGCAAGCGTAAATCTGACTGTTCACCTTCACCCACATGAAACTAAAAACCTCCCACACTAAATATAACTTTTTTTTGTTGTGTTCCTCAGGATCCCAGTCTCAGTACAAACTCTAGTCTCAATCGCATGCTCTGTGTACATGTCTGACATGTCTGTCTTTTCTAATTCAATAAATAAACAACAAATAAGTGTACCTCATATTTCTGGATTTGCAGCCATTTTGGAGCCATTATCTGTTCATTCTGTGTCTGTATTCATATTCAGTTACATGCCTCATCTATAACAATATGCTTCAAAATGAGCTAACTAAATGTTAACTCAGTTAACATTTAAGAAAGTTAACTGTATAAGAATCAATTATATTTTGCATGCAGTCGGCAATTTTTGCACATTAAAATTTCTTTAAATGCTGCTACAAACTGTAATTTTTGAATATTTCATTTTTAAATGCTGCTAAACCTTTTTTTTGCACACCAAATAGGCTGCATACTTGTCTGTGCTAGCTCTATGTATCTGTCTTGTAGTGTATTGCATTGTCTGTCTCTTGTCTTGCACCAGGTTGCACACACGCACTTTATGTCAGTTGATTAATTTTCTTTTTCTTTACTTAGTTCTGTCTTGTCTTATGCAGCTCTGTGTCTTTATGTAGTCCTGGAGGAATATTGTACTTCATCAGCTATATATAGTCAAAATGACAATAAACCCTCTTGACTCTTGACTATATGATGTCAGCAAACCTTTTCAATTTTGCTATAGACACGTCATCCTGATTGTAAGGATATAGTCAGTTTTGAACAAAAAGTCTTTTTGTTTTCCAGGTCATTCTTCCCAATGGCTTTTGGATTTCTTGGAACAGTGTTGAATTTGCCATTCCTCACTACAGTAAGGATATTATTAAGCTAATATTCTTCAACGCTGACACAGTTAAAATGAATATGATGACAATAGTAATGCTTTTTCTTCCTTTCTTCCTTCTTTAGCTATTTAATTACTCAGGAAGCAGCTCCTCTATGGTATAAGAGTTCTGACAGAGATGACAGCACAGCGCAGCATGTGAACACCGAAGTACAAGCGCAGATCCAAAGCTGTGGTGTGTGGCATTTTTGAGGAACAACAAACTAAAAAATATGCATGAAGCACACCATGAACTCACTGCACAGTCAAGTATGAAATGAATGTTTTGTGTGTGCATGTTTGTGTGTGTGTATGGAATGTATCCTATTTTAAGAATATTTTCATTTGTGTATTATTTTGAATAAAGCCAGTGTTATTTTTAAAGCCTGCTCTTTATAATTTTATGCTTTGGAATAATTTGAGGAATTCATATCTCGGTTGTAGTTAATTAACTATCAATAATGCCAAGCTGATGCGTTTCGTTTCCTTCTTGAAATAAGGTCTGATATGCATAGAGTTTCTAAAGGTCTTGTTGACCTGCTCGAGTTCTTCAGTTTGTTCAGCGTGGACCCTATGTTCCCTTTTTCTTTTGTTTGTTTCAAAATGTATTTTAAAATCTCATCAAATTTAATTATTAGACAGCGATGACAAATTCCATAAAGATGCTTCATAAATCCAGTGAATGCTTGGCCAGGACCTATCGAGAGAGATGCAGTCAGATCAGAGAGGAAAGACAGAAGAGTGTTACTGGGGTCTCACCAACGGCCTGCTGGGAAACTCGTGACGCAGGATCATTTGGAGTATAAAAAGGGCTGCGGAGAGTAACACAGGGAGTGTATTGTGTATTACAAAGTGCATTATTTACTGCACATCCAGAGCTGAGGAGGTACATACAGGTATGTTATTTATTGTAATTTTGCTCATAGCTACACAATATGGTTATTTTTATAATGCTTTGACTACACATCTGTGTGTAATGTTATTTACGTAATTGTTTACTCTGTGTGTGTGTGTGTGTGTGTGTGTGTGTGTGTGTGTGTGTGTGTGTAGGCGGCACGGGGGTGTTATGTGGGTGCAGTTACTTGCGTTTTGTATTTGGCGGTTATAACTGGTTTAATTGGAATTGAACCAAATTAGTGAAAAAAAAAACTATTTGAAGCAGACAAAAAAGATTCATTTAATCATTTCCTCCATTATAACCTGCTCTTTAGTTTCACTGAATTGCATAAAAGTACTGATAGTACTGACTACTGACTATTAGTATGTTATTATTTCACAAATGTATTAGTAGTATTTTTAGCATGTCACATAAAAATGTCATCTAAAATATGGAAAGAATATTAATAACATTCCATTTTTATATTAATAACATTCCATTTTTTATATTAATGACATTCCGTTTTAAAAGACTCTTAACATATTCACATAATCACAGCCCCAATGTCAAGTGTAACCTTTCAGCTTCAGACCTCGACAGGAAAAGGTGACGTCACTGATAGTCTTTGATGGTGTGTGCTGTTTTTGAAGTGTGTGTGTGCATGTGTGTGCATGTGTACGCGTGTGTGTGTGCATGTGTGTGCGTTGTGTGTGTGTGTGTGTGTGTGTGTGTTTGTTTTTTGGTGTATCTTTTTTATTTCATTATTTTTGTAAAATATATATTTTTTTGGTTTTTACTCTGGTTACTGATGTTAATGTTAGGGTTAAATTTAGTGGGAGGACAGTAAGACGTGGGTGTGTGTGTGTGTGTGTGTGTGTGTGTGTGTGTGTGTGTGTGTGTGTGTGTGTGTGTGTGTGTGTGTGTGTGTATGCTCGTGTGAGAAAGAGGAACTGGCAGGAAACCAAAAAAGGGCAAACACACTGACATAACAATAAATTTTATTTAATTTAATGCTAACCATAACATTAGTATCCAGAAAGTAAAAGCCAGTAAAAGAATATGTTTCATATATTTCATTTTTTAAAAATTTAAAATGAAAACGTTGTGCACATACTCACTCTCCCTTACACACTCAGTCAATAAAATTCCACTCTCTTATCTAACAGCCTCAGATCACAGTTAAAGATATCTTGTATCTGAAATCCAGCTCAGTGTTGACTTCATAAGCATTAGCTTTAACCTTTGACGCTTGTGGACAGCTTCTTCACGGCTGCTACATGTATTCAGGTTGTGATTATTGTATTTTCTCCAGAGATTTTCCTTCTGTGAACTGTGGAGGCTACTAGAAATGCTCCTGCTTACAGTGATGCTCCTGTTATCAGCTACACTTGGAGAGAGCAATCCCACAAGAGAGTACATTGAAGGTATTACCAAAACAGACACATTTTATTATCACATTTAATATATCTCAATAGTGCTCGACAGACGAAGCACTAAAGTTTGAAAGGTCTCGAGCATTACATTTACATTTGCACCTTGTGTGCAGTAGCAGGCAGAAGAAATATGATCACAGGATACACTAGAGTTCTGAGATGCTGCTGAAGCTCCACCAAAGCTGCTAAAATCTTGCTAAAATGTGGTTTTCACACTTCTAAATACAGCACTCCTAGTGACTGTGCAGCTTAGCAAAGGTAAATAATTAAAAAAAAATAACACACAAACAGGATTTTGGATGAAAACATCCAAATATAAGATTACAAAGAAACTAAACCATGCCAATCAGCCCAGTGTTTCACAGAAAATTAAACTGCATGATGAGTCAGATGTGAAGGAAGTGAACATAACACCACAGCAAGGTCAAGATCAATCCGTTAATCTGGTTTGTGTTAAAATGGTGAGGAGAAGTGCAACCTTTGAATGCGGATATACAATTCTGCATATTTAAGTCAATTTAGCAGATGCAATCATGCAATTATCACATCAACCACTGTTACAGCAGTGAAAAAATAGTCATTTTCATAGTCATTTTCCAATTTTTCACAGCTTTGTTTCTTTGAGTCTGTGCCTCAGTTTCTTGTTTGTGGCCCAAATCACGAGTGGAATCCAGTGGGTTCTTCTGCTGTTATAGCTCATCAGCCTGACAGTTCAATGTGTTGTGCATTTTGCAATGGTTTTTTGCTCAGTACAGCTGTAGAGAGTGGTTATTAACCAATTATTTACTTAGTTACTGCAGCCTTCTTGTTATATGATACTTTAACCGCTCTCATCAACAAGGAGTCTTCACAAACAGAAAAAAAACAAGCTAATGGTAGCTGGGAAGTCGTAGCGCAGTGGTTAAGGTGTTGGGCTACTTATCAAAAGGGTGTGAGCTTGAATCCCAGGACCTCCAAGCTGCCATGGCTGGGCCCTTGAGCAAGGCCCTTAATCTTCAATTAATTATTGTATAAATGTGGCTTTGGCTAAGGGTATCTCCCAAATGCTGTAAATGCTACTGACTTTCACTAGATGTTTTCTGTTTTTTGCACTTTATCAGCAGTTCTGAAATACTCAAACCAGCTGCACTTGTGCCCACAACCATGGCAAAGCCAAAATACCTGAATTCATTGAGATGTTCATCTTTCTGATTTTTTATAATGACCTATATGTGACAGATTGACAGATTAATCAGTTGGTTGAATTCCTAATAAAGTGGTCAGTGAGTGTATGTACTTACAACAATTATAATGCACTAAATGTATACTATAATTTTATTTTTAAGGATATGTCTGAAACTGTAGTCTCCCTGACACCTGAAATGTCTATTAGACCTACTTCATCTTTTCCTGTAGATGTGGCTCCTGAGGAACGAGTGCTTGAAATTTTGCAGAGAATCGCTGCACAGCCCACACGTGAACCTCTGGCGTCCAAACTCCCATCTCACCTCTTCATGGACATGTCCAACCCATGGCTAAGGCCACGAATTCCCAGCAGTTCATGGTGGTGGCACACTGAAAAGCTTCATCCTGAAACCAAGAGGAGGCAGAATCTAGCCTCATATAATCTTAATTCATTCGGCCTTCGTTATGGGAAGTGACATCAGGCCATATATACAGAAGGGATTCTGCTTACAACTATTAAGCTGTTTTAATTATTGTTGTTTTCTGATGCATTCTTAATCATATTAGGCTTGAAAAATGTCCCAGTTGATCTGATTTGTCTATTTTGACAGCTGCTCATAGCTGGATGTAGTGAATAAGTCTTATAAAATCTTGTATCTGTATCAAATAAACTTTATAATCTTTGATAAAATCCTATGAGAGTATTTTTTTATTGTTTTATTTATTATGTATGGATTACATTGTATAACTAATGATCATTATTTTCCAGGGCATTTATTTTGGCCTAATTTCTGACAGGATGGAAAAACTTGTTTATTTGTCCTTTATCTCAGGTAAAATACTTCATCATTTCTAAAACATTGCATAAAATATTAACGATCAAGGTAAATACATTAATTTATTCTTTTTCAGTAAGCACTTTATCTTGGCAGGGTTACCATGGAGACCATGGACAGCAGTTCACCTCAGGCATCATGCACACACATTCACACCTACATTGTTGTAATCCAGCTTTTTTAGGGAATAGAGAGGAAACCAGTGAACCCAGAGCAAACCCAGACTCAGGATCAAGCTGAGAATCCCTGAGCTGACTGGCAGGAAGTCTGGCCACAAGGTTCTGTTCAAATGTTCAGTGTTAGAAGAAATTATAGCTCAATAGCTACTAACTTTGTGGGAAGTGAACCATCTGAAAGAGGAAAGATCTCACCAGTCCTAACAAAAGCAGACTGTCAGATGTGTGGCATTCAATTCTTTATCAATCAAAAAAGGCATAATAAAATAAAACACATATTTTATATAGCATATTATATAGCAATATATTTGCTAACATACTTATTAATATCTGCACACTAGATTCTAATTTGTTGATGATTTGTGTTAATGTGAGATCTGAGTATTGTTAATGATAAATGCATTTTGTTGTTTAGGTTTTCATGTAATCTAATGAATCTACTTTCTTTGCATGACACTGTTGTGTACTAACTGGCTACAATATTATTATTTTTTTTATTATTATTCTTAAACTCAACTTAAATACAGAATGGTAAATATCTTTTTCTAGCTGTTTTATTATACTGTATATTATTTGCTAATTCTGTATATTTGAATTCACATAATATATAAGGCTACATATCATGCTACATATTTGTAGAATACATGTGACTGATGAGAACATTCAGGAGGGAGGAAACCCTGATATATAGTGAAGCCCCTCTATACAGTGGAGTGTTTTTCGCTTTTAACCGCCTGAGCGTGTCTCGCCACAAGTTTCCACTGAATTTGGAATCAACCATGCCAAAGCTATTGACTTTTTTTTAAGAAATAATACAAAAAAGGACTTTTTTAGAACATTTTCCGAAAGGTTTTTTGAAGGATTCTGAGGAAAATCTAGCAGGATGAATGATAGCACCGCTAACAGCCCAGAAAATAGTAAACCTAGGCATGGTAAAGCTGACACTAAAATACATTTGCTGTTTATATGAATATTATATAATTATAATTAAGTGTATTATTTTGTTTACTGTTTTGTTACAAATTTCTAAAACAAACAAAGTTTTTTTTTTTGTACAGGTGATCCTCAACCAAACAGCAAATCACATGGGGACAATTTTCCATCGTAAGTAAAATTATGTCAAAAGTTTAATAAATCATTGTTTAATAGCAGCTCTTTATGTAAAGAACATTGTGATTTAGAGATGCATGATATTTGGCATTCATGTCTTTAATTGAGTAATGATGATTAATTCAAGCATCATTCATTTTAATCTTATTTTTTTAACTGCTTGATTATGGAGTGTATGCTAAACTTTTTGTTCGATTTGGGATTTTTGTTGAATTTCAGCACAGTGCTGTTACTGTATTGTGTCATTTGTCTCCTTACCCTCATAATGATTCTTCTACTGATCATATTGCTGAAAAAGTACTGCAAACCGTGCAAGGGTGAGTAACAAACTTGAACTGAATACTTGTAATACTTTTATCATAACCGTTACAATACTGACGAAAATGTCTTACTTTTTGCAATGTTAAAATATTTTGCCATTTATTCAGATTTATCTAATAACCTCTGGCCTACTGTTATATACTCGACATATTAGGAGGTTTAAGAGAGGTTTAATTATCACATGTACATAAATATTCTTTATTATATAATACACAGACAGACAGACAGACAGACAGACAGATAGATAGATTATTATTATTATTATTATTATTATTATTATTATTATTATTATTATTATTTAAAAAACAGAAAAAAACAGAGTGGCAAAATACAAAAAAGACACACAGGTCTAAATATTGAAACTATATTTGTTTGTTAAAAATTTTAATCAGAAAAAAATTAATGTTCATATTTATAGATTTTGTTTTTTTTCTACACCCCCTCACATCTCTCACCCCAATGGAAAGGAAATATTTCATGCAAAAAAATGAAAACATTTTGAACATTTAGGATCCTGCACTATTACTGGGTCACTATATCAAATTTATGATGCTGATCTTTTGTACAAGCGTTCGTACAGTGCAATTGTACTTCTGCGTACAGAAGAGGCGATCCCTTATCCCTTACTAGAAGAGGTCTTATCCCTTTCACTGAAACACTTGGAGGCAAAATTCTACTATTTAATCAAGTCAATACTGATAACTTCATTTGCAATAAAAAAAAATGTATACAATTAGAATGATAAGTAGAAGCATTTTTTGAGTTAGCTCAGACTCCTGGATCCCACTGTATATATCTTTTTGCACATGTATTATTCATGTGTTCTTAAGCATGGTACTGAGACTTTTTTGTTAGTCTAGTTTTGATAATAATATACATCTTAATAACTGAGATAAGATTCAATAATTCACACGTAATGTTTATTGATTAGTTAATTTTTAGATGTAAAATAAATTTGGGGTTTTAAACATTACTTTAGCCAGAATGCTAGATCTTGGTTACAAAATAAACACTGCATACGGGCCAGTAGAAAAATAAACAGTATGTAAGGGTTAAAAATATAAAAATAGAATGAAATAATGAAAAAGCTGATAGTTCAAATTTGTGCTTCTTTACAGGAGATAAGCCTGACTCCAACATCGGAGGAGGGACTTTTCGCATGAGCGATCTCAGATGTACCTCGGACATTGAAAATCCTAATAACGACATCGTCAATCATTCAAACAATTTACAATCCTTCAGTAAGGACGATTCTACTGATAGATATGCTATATTTACACCATGTAGAATTGCTTTATATAAACCATGATTTATTTTGCCTTAAAGTTGCATGCAGTGATGATTCATCCTCTACTAGTTCCGGAAGCTTGTGTTCGCCAGTAAGTATTATTATAATTATAATTATAATAGTAGTAGTAATAATAATAATAATAATAATAATAATAATAATAATAATAATAATAATAATAATAATAATTATTATTATTATTATTATTATTATTATTATTAAATTGATGTGATGTGATATCTTTCTTTAACTACAAGATCAAAGTCTTTACTTCACTTTTATTGGGTGTTTAAAAATATTCTATATTACAGCCTTCTGGGTATCTAATGTCACACACTACAAAAAGATTTGAACTTAACAAGTGAAAATATTTTTAATATGGAAAAAGTATTCTTATGATTATTCTTATAATATTATTGTATCTATTTTTAAATATTTTAGGTCATTTAGATTTCCAGTTTTCTCATTCTTTCTCCAAATTAATGCTTACAAGTGCAAATTCTAAATATTATCTGTGAATAGCACCAATTATTTAAAAAAAAATTCTAGAAATAATGATTTGCTTTATGCTTTATGTAATTTTTATAGTAGAATATACTAGATACATGTGGCTATATTCAAGAAATGCATATTATTAGATTTTTCTGTACAATGCGATATAAATATAAAAAAATTTGAAATCAATTGCTATCTATCATGTCTGCTCTTATCATTTCTCTTTCAGTATGAAGATAAACAGAATAGCAATAACCAGCAATACATGAGTTTGAAAACCACCCTTCAAAGTCCAGACTATGAAAATATTCCTGAAGGAGAAACCACCAGTGCACTAAATTATGAAAACAAGAAGACAAAGAAAAGCAGAGACTATGTGAACATTGAAGAACAACAGATTATGCCTTTAACTAAGGGCAGAAAAAGCAGATGTGAGGGGCATCAGGGAGACGAGGAGGAGAGTCAAACCAGCAGTGAGAGCAGCAGCGACGAGAGTGACGACAATTCTGTAAATTACTCCACTGTTGTGTTTAAAGGAAACCCAAATGCAGTCAAAAGAGAGCAGTGAAGCTGGCTTTCTGCTTTTTTAAAAAAAAATTCTATTTCTTTTATTTTTGTTTACTGCATTCTGTCAATGCAATGAATAATCATGACTTAAAAGCATAAGCTAAAATGACTGCTTTTATATTCAGTGCTGGTTTGATTTGTTAGGTGATTATGCGGTATAAGGTGAATTTTCACCATATAAGGGAAAAGAAACCTAATTTTAGGTCCAATTTTATGTACCTGAGGATTATTTTAGTGATCTGATAAACGTACACTGTGGTACTGATTATTATCACAATATCCTGTTAGGAAGGAACTGCCATGTGCAGCTCAGCAGAGTGGCAAGATAAAAGGCTTATTTTCGGTTTCTGCATTTCTGTGTGCTAGTAATTAATCTCTTTCATTTACTTAGAGTTTTTTGTATGCAAACATTTCGATTTTATTCAGTTAAAATTCTTGTTGCTATAAAATGCTGAGCTTGATCTTGATGTTTTAACAAATAGATGTACCACTTTTGTTTTAGTTATTTGTATGTATGTATGTGTAATAAGCACATTTTTGAATTTCTTTGGATTTTTGTTTTGGGGTCTAATCTTAGCAGTTAGGGGCCTGATGTTTAATTTCTGAATAGTGGAAAACATTCCAAATGTATTCATACTAAATAGTTCGTGCGGAAAATACAAAAGAATATCTAATACTGTAATATAATGTTGATATTGAATTTTAATAGCAATAATTATGAATGTACATTGCATAAATTGTTAATGTCTTACAGTTCTCTCATTTTTCATACAGCTGAGCAGTTAGGTGAAGGTTAAAGGCCTTTCTCATGGCCTAGCAGGGGCAGCGTTGTAGTAGTGGGATTTGACCTATAGTAGGTGTGTTTATCTAGGAAATGTTTCATTTCATTATGAAATGAAGTGTAACATGAAGAAAAAAAAGGGTTTTACTCTCCTCTTATCAGTTTGGGTTGCCTTTTTTCCATCGCATAAGACCACATGTTAGCGTAGGAGGCCACATAGATGCCGCTGCTACTGAGTGCTCTCAGATCTTGTTTTAAGAATTGTATTAGATTAGGCTAGATTCAACTTTATGGTAATTACACATGGGTATGAAAATGCAGTAGTGCAAAGCAGTAGTGAAGATATATATCTTCACTACTGCTTTGTTGCTATTACTATAAAAAAAATTATCAGAAGAGTTGTCCAAAAGCCAAGGACCACTTGTGGAGAGTTTCAGAAACACCTGGAATTAGCAGGTACAATTGTTTCAAAGAAAACAATAAGTAATGCACTCAACTGCCATGGCCTGTATGCACGCTCCTGGAAGACTGAAGTTTGCTGCATAACATTTGAACAAGCCTGTGAAGTACAGGGAATATAATCTGGTCAAATGAGACCAATATTGAACTCTTTGGATGCCATAATACACACCATGTTTGGAGGACAAATGGCACTGCACATCACTCCAAAAACACTATACCAACAGTGAAGTTTGGAGGTGGGAACATCATGGTGTGGGGCCGTTTTTCAGCATACGGTACTGGTAAACTTCATATAATTGAAGGAAGGATGAATTGAAAAATGTACTGAGACATTCTTGATAAAAGATCTGCTGAGATCTACCAGGAAGATTAAGATGAAACGAGGGTGCACATTTCAGCAAGACAATGATCCCAAACACACAGCCACGGAAACTCTCAACTGGTTTCAGAGAAAGAAAATAAAGCTGCTAGAATGGCCCAGCCAATCACTTGACTTGAATCCAATTGAAAATCTATGGAAAGAACTAAAGAGTTCATAGAAGATGCCCACGGAACCTTCAAAATTTGAAGACTGTTTGTGTGGAAGAATGGGCCAAAATCACACCTGAGCAACTAGTTTCTCCATACAGGAGGCATCTTGAAGCAGTCATTACCAACAAAGACTTTTGTACAAAGTATTAAATAAATTCAAGTAAATGTGTTCAATACTTTTTCCTTGTATCATTTCACATAATTACCCATAACTTAATTTATGGACATCTATGGTTTGATTTCTTCGCAGGTGTGTATTGAATCTGATGAAAATTTCATGTCAATATCACCTTATATTTACTGAGAAAAATGGTGAATTGTTTGATACTTATTTTACCCGCTGTATTGCAGTTTTGAATTTTGAGGGGTTCATCAGTGTGAATGGGGGGATATTACCACCACTGGGAGGTTAGTGGGTTAGTAGAAGAGGTCAGTAAGGAGACCGCTGTGGGGTAAAAGCTTTTCCTTAGCTTGCTGGCCTTGAACCGCAGGCACCCAAACCTCTTCCCAGAGGGAAGGAGGGTGAACAGTTTATGGGCTGGATGAGAGGTGTCCTTTAAGATGCTGCTAGCTTTATGCAGACACCACTTCCTCTGAATGTCCTCAGGTAGGAGGAATTGGGATCTCAATAAGGCATTGAACGGTTTTCACCACCCTCTGTAGTGCTTTTCATTCCATAATAGAGCAAATCCCATACCACACTAGCACACCATACAGCTAGGTTCTTCACTTCCTCCTTGTAGACTCATTGTTGCCACTGATGAGGCCAATCACTGTGGTGCAGTCTGTGAACTTGATGGTGTTAGAACCATGCACAGGCCTGCAGCCATGGATAAAGTGAGGGTACACGAAGGGGCTTAGTACACAGCCTTGAGGTACACTGGTGTTCAGTGTAATCGTCGAGGAGGTGATGTTATTTAACTTAACATGCCGTGGTCTATTTGTTAGAAAGTCCAGTATATAATTACATAGAAAGGTGTTGATGCCAAGGTAACCAAGTTTAGTGATCAGCTTGGAGGGGTTGACTGTATTGAACACCAAACTGAAGTCAACAAACAACAATATGTGTTCTTGTTATCCAGGTGTGTTAGTATGTTGTGTAATGCTATGGAGACAGCATCCTCAGTGCTTCTGTTCCTATGGTAGGCAAATTGGTGAGAGTGCTACAGGGTGGTAGTTTTTCAGTCACTCCTGCTTGGAGTGCTTAGGCACCAGCATGATGGAGGTGGTTTTAAAGCAAATTGGTTAGGTTGCTTGGGATAGAGACAGATTGAAGATGTCAGTCAAAACCTCAGACAGCTGTCCAGCACAGAACCTGAGTACACATCCGGGTATGCTATCAGGGCCAGGAGCTTTGTGTACGTTGATCCAGTTCAGAGTGGCACAGACTTTAGTGGTGGAAAGAGGGAGGGGCTGGTAGTTTGCAGTGGGTTTGGTCTTTGTGGCTCTCCTGGTTGCCTGGTTCAAAGCGAGCATAAAATTTATTTAGCTCATTGAGGAAGGAGACATCAGTGGATGGTGGGGCAAAGTAGGTGGGCTTGTAGTCACTGATGGTCTGTATGCCCTGCCACATGCACCAGGGGGTCAGAGTCGGAGAAATGATCCTCAATCCTCAACTTATAGTTTCATATTGCCCGCTTGATGCCCCTTCTCAAGTCAGCCCTGAATGCACTATAGGCCTGTATGTCTCCCGATCTAAAGGCAGTGTATCAGGCCTTTAGGCCCCCCTATTCATCCATAGCTTCTGATTAGGGTACGTAGTGATCTGTTTCTGGGTGGTAACACTATTGATCGTGGTGTTAATGTAGTCCAGAACAGAATCAGAATCAGAATCAGAAAAGTTTTTATTGCCAGGTACAGCAAAGGGTTCGCGAAGAGCACTTTACAGTACTAGGAATTTGTCTTGGTGTCAGGTGCAAAACATATAAACAGATAAAATATTAAAATAATAAAATAAACTATAATAAATTAAATAAAGTTGCGATTTACAATGTAAGTGTAAGTGAAATTGAAGGAGACTGTCCAAACATATATACAGATAACATATGTACACAAATGAGAATGATAATAAATATGTACACAGAAGTTTGAAGTTGAGTGAGAGTGACTGACCAAATAAGTATATCCTGTATGTACAATCGATAATGAAATAAATATTGTGTACAGAAGATGAGTTGCAAAAGATGTAGTGCAATTTAGAATGTGAAAGTGTCATGGTTGTCTGTAAGTTCTGGGGGGGGGTCATCTGGGGGTAAGTGGGGCACTGTTCAGCAGGCTGACTGCAGTGGGGAAGAAACTGTTTTTGTGGCGTGAGGTCCTGGTCTTGATGGACCGAAGCCTCTTTCCAGAGGGGAGGGACCGAAAGAGTTCATTACCGGGATGAGAGGGGTCAGCTGCGATCTTGGCTGCACGTCTCCGGGACCTGGAGAAGTACAGCTCTTGGAGAGATGGGAGACTGCAGCCAATCACCTTCTCAGCTGAGTGGATGACACGCTGCAGTTTGGCCTTGTCCCTTTCTGTAGCTGCAGCGGAGGAGGAGGTGTATTTATCAATGTCCATGTGAGTGTCAAAGGAAGCATGAAATGAAATGACCAGCTGTAAATGTGGTCAGTCCAATCATGTTTCAACTATCTTTCTTTGATTTCAAAGGTATACCCTGAAATTGCAACTCATATGTACACATTTTATCACACATGTGAGTCCTGTTCACTTCACCTCAAGGTTGTACCATCCATGCCAAAGTCACAGAGATAACACTTTTCCCCCATTCTGTGTACACTCACAAATTCAAATAGTTATCTAATCAGCCAATCATATCCCAGAAGTCTTCTCTTCTCTTTCAGAAAGAGAAGGAAAATCATCTCTTTCCACCTATCCCTATCTTCTGCATCCTCATCACTTGCACCCATTAGCTTCATATCCTCATATATTTTTGCCTCTTTGCCTCCTGCCTGGGAGCTCCATATCCAACATTCTCCTACCAATATACTCACTCTCCCTCCTCTGAACATGTCCAAACCAATTGGTTTGGACAATCATATCCCAGGAGAGAAATGCAAAAAAAAAAATCATACAGATACAGGTCAACAGCTTCAGTTACTGATCAGAATGAAGACATCAGAATGAAGAAAAAGTGTGATCTCTGTAACTTCAACCATGAGTTTTGGTACCAGATGGACTGGTTTTAGTATTTCAGAACTTGCTGATCTCCTGGAATTTTCACACACAGATTAGTTGACAGAATGACAGAAGCTATCAGGAGAGATATAGTAACTCAAGTAATAACACTTTACAACTGTAGTGAGCAGAAGAGCATCTCAGCATGTACAACCCGAATTGCGGAAATGTTGATGTTTTTAAAATTTGAATAAAATGAAAATTAAAAGAATTTTAAATCACATGAGCCAATATTTTATTCACAATAGAACATAGATAACATAACAAATGTTTAAACTGAGAAATTTTATTTCAGGCAGGCCAATTCAGCACCCGGACTCTTCTACTACGAAGCCATGCTGTTGTAATAGCTGCAGTATGTGGTTTTGCATTGTCCTGCTGAAATACACAAGGCCTTCCCTGAAATAGACGTCGTCAGGAGGGAAGCATATGTTTCTCTAAAACCTTTATACCTTTCAGCATTCATAGTGCCTTCCAAAACATGCAAGCTTCTGTATGCACTTATGCACCCCCATACCATCAGAGATGCTGGCTTTTGAACTGAATGCTGATAAAACGCTGGAAGGTCTTCCTCCCCTTTCACCCGGAGGACATAGCGTCCGTGATTTCCAACAAGAATGTCAAATTTGGACTCGTCTGACCACAGAACACTTTTCCCCTTTGAAACAGTCCATTTTAAATGAGCCTTGGCCCACAGGACACGCTGGCGCTTTTGGACCATGTTCACATATGGCTTCCTTTTTGCATAATAGAGCTTTAGTTGGCATCTGCAGATGGCACGGCAGATTGTGTTTACCGACAGTGGTTTCTGGAAGTATTGCTGGGCCCATTTAGTAATGTCAATGACAGAATCATGCCGATGAGTGATACAGTGTCATCTGAGAGCCCGAAGACAAGGGCATCCAGCAAAGGTCTTTGGCCTTGTCCCTTACGCACAGAGATTTCTCCAGTTTCTCTGAATCTTTTGATTATGTTATGCACTGTAGTTGAGGAGATTTGCTAAGCCTTTGCAATTTGACATTGAGGAACGTTGTTTTTAAAGTATTCCACAATCACAAAAGTGTTTACGCACTTTTTTTAAGAACTGGAATCTTAAGCTATAATGGGCACAAACTCATCAAAACTGGATAGTTGAAGATGAGGGGAAAAAATCACCTGGTCTTTTTTCAGTCTTCAAGTTTTTTTTTTTATTTAGTTGTACTAATATTCAGAGCAGGTTTGTTTGTGTGGCACCAGACAGACATTTTAAGAATTTCCCTCCTCTAGACAGACTCATCATTGTTGGTTATGCCTAATCACTGTGGTGTGGCTACACAGTCATGGATGAACAGACTTCAGCACACCGTTGATGCACCAGCCCTGGGGAATTTCCATGCTTATTGACTGAGTGGACGATGTCCTGTTGCTGATTTGTCTGGGGTCTATCAGACAGGAAGTCTAAGTTGAAGTTTAGTTGCAGATGTATCTGCACAGATGCAGGATGCTTAAGTTTTGACACCACGTTTTAACTGGAACAGCTGCTGAACTACAGCCAATGAGCAACATTCTGACATCCTGTGTTTTTCTTGTCCAGATGTGTTTGCAGAGAGAGAGAGAGAGAGAGAGGGGGGGGGGGGAGAGAGTGACTCATCCACTAAGCAGATGTGGCAAACTGAAACTGAAAGTATTTGTGAGTTTTTGAGTTTTTGAGACACACATTTTGTCATGTCTTAAATTCAGCCATTGTTTCATGAGTTTCTTGGTAAAAATAAATGTTTGTGGCCATTCATACATGAATCACAGTCACTGATTCAGTACATGCTTTTAGTGTGAGTTAATTCAGTGGTAGACCTAGTTGTGCTTGTTGTAGTGGCTCAGTGGTTAAGGCTTTGAATCACAGATTAGAAAGTCTGTGTTTAAATCCCAGAACCATCAGTTTGCCATGGCTGGATGCTTGAGTAAGACCCTTCAGCTCTGTTGCATCCTGCATCAATTATATGTAGGTTTTCTCTTTAAAGTGTCAAGCCAAATGAACACATGTACTGGATTATGGAGAAATAGATTGTGAATTTGATTATGAAGAAATTACAATACTTGTAAATATCATTACAGTTACTTAGTGTAAATGTTTACAATGTAGATACATGCAGATAGATGGATCTTTTTTACACCATTGTAGCTTCGCATTGTATTTTAACAAGTCATGCGTTATATTAACATCCACCTTCAGTCTCCAAACAGTGTGCTGATTGGTCAGATAGAAACCAGAATGTGAAAAGAGGAGATTCTGATGAACAAATCTCTGATGCTTCCCATGCAAGCTTCTTGGTTATGCCAATCTTTAATAGAAGGCATTAGAAGGTTTTAGACTAACATGCCAACTTTTGGCTCCATTTGGACCTACTTGGCATACTTGGCAGGTTGGTGAACTTATACTAAACAAATACAGCAAATAACCAAGAGACTGAATTGCTTAGTTAAAAGCAGGTGATCATTTTATTATATTTTTGTTGTTGATACATTTTTTTGGACAAATCACCAGATTCATTTAACACAATCTCTTGATGTAAATAATCAAGTGTGATCATATTTCATTTTCAACTTAAAGATATGTAAAGATAAAAAAAAAACATTTTAAATATAAGTAAAGTGTCCCTCACAACAACGTTTGTGCAATTTTTAGATAAATAATAATAATAATAATAATAATAATAATAATAATAATAATAATAATAAAATATAATCTGCAACACAGTATTTTTTAAAGAAAAGAAAATCCTGTTTCAGTCCACTGTAGCTTTACTTTCAAATGCTGTATAATAATACTTAAAAAATATTATTTAAACATCCTTGATCATTAGTCATCGGTCATCATTTAGGAAAAATGTTTGTGCTCCACAACATTCACTCAACCCGTTACAGTCATCCCTGTAAAATATCTGTAATATTCCACATCTTCAACAGGAAGTAGCATCATCCAGATTTCCTGAAGATCAAAAGAACAAAGTATTTAGTTCTATTTTTCTTTCTTTATTATTAATAATAATACTGAGGTGACTTTGAATGACGCTACCCAAATGAAATAAAACTATTAATTTAAATTAAATAATTAGACTGTATTTAATGTCATCTTTCCAATAGCATGGGATCTAGTAAATTTACTTGTATTTACTAATTTAATGCTTATAAAAATGCTTTCAACTCTGGTACTCATTTACAAGCAACCTGCAGACATTGTTAACAGGGAAACCGAAATAATGAGATCTTTTCCCTTTTAAAAGTAATGCTTTCTTAGATTCAGTATTGAAAGAGTTACAAGCACCTCAGTCATGGAATTACTTTAATGAATTCCAGTGAGAATTTTTTTCCCATGAGGATTTTCAGCATCCAATTTATTCAATTAACTGTTTGTCAAGTTAGTAATTTACAAATAGAGAGAGAGAGGGAGAGAGAGAGAGAGAGAGAGAGAGAGAGAGAGAGAGAGAGAGAGAGAGAGAGGGGGGCAAGCAGAAATCATGTGTAAAATACTTATATAAAGAAGGAATATATGTAGCAACCCACCAGTTGTTTCCTTCAAAGGTGTACAGTCTTCTCTTCTTTTTGTAGATCCTTGATCTTTAAGCAAACCAACAAACAAAAAACATTAAGATTCTGGAAAGGTTGTATATACTCTACAACTGAAACCCACAGTGGTTTAGAATGAATAACTGTTTAAGTCTTTGCAATAATAACATTTCAACTCCACTGCATATGTAAATACTTTGTTTGATATTCAACACATGGCAGGGCAACACAACACAAGGTAGAAAGTGAAATCTCACCCGCTGCTGCTTGCAGTAGAAGAGGACAGGGATGAACAGCAGTAATATACATGCTGCTGTAATCAGGAATGTTGTGCACACAAAGATCTGTATAAGTTGGTACTCTTTGTCCACAGAGTCTTTCTTTACACGATCTCTGGATCTCTGATCTGATCTGTCTTCAGTGCCTTCAGTGCATCTGGAATCTGAGAAAGATGAAGAGGTTTTATCTATATGTTTCCTTCAAAGGAGTGCAATGATATAAGAAAGGGTTCCAAATTGATAAAGGTGTATAAAATTCAGCAGTGTATATATATTTATGTGCATCCTATCATACACCTCGTATATTCATTCTTTCTTTTTTATGTCCTTAACTTATGTGTTAAGCTGCTAGAGGATTCACAGAGTGTGTGCTCTTTCACACTCTTTCACGTATCACTTGTGCTCTACTGGCTTCACTCTCATTGGTAGTTGCTCCACCAAGTCACTCTATATTTGCATAAAGTTCATTGAAAATGAATACTCTCCAGTCGATTTGTCTTGACATTTCGCTGTATGTTTGAAAGTAGCATAAATCTTCAACCCTATAGTGTTCATGTTGTTACTTTGGGGGAACAGTTATAAATTCCATGCAGAATCCTACATAATGATTTTGCCTAGTTATCTTAAGAATATCTAATAGCATGTAACTGACCACTTAACTAGGATTGCTGTGTTCCTGTGATGAACATGAAGGCATATAAACTTTACCTTTGCAATCTGGATCCTTGCTGATGATTTTAAACACATTTCCTGATAAGGATTTGGCCATGTGAAGATGGAGGTGCGTAGGAATGTTCTGTTCTGCATGTTCAGCATGCTGGTTTTCTGTTTCTCCAGGTGTGATCTCTAAGACTTTGAACTTTTTATTTCTTCTAATTCCTGTGGTTTCAGAAATCCAACTCTGGAGGAGATCGGAGGACGAATCAGAAGGCATTCCTTGTTCTCTGGTATCTAAAGACCTCTTGGCAAGAAGTAGCACTGGTTTTCTATCAGTAATTAATGGTGTGTTTATTTTTTCAGATGGCTGTGATGTTGCTGATTGGGCAGTTCTTGTTGGTATGCCTGGTAATTCACTTAAGGATGAAATGGGAGAGGTTGTAACTGATTGTGCCTCACTCCCTATCACTACAGAAGAACTTCTGCTGTTATCCATCAAATTTGGAGTGGTGGAAGTAATGAAGTTTGTAGATTCCTGATGAATTGCTACAGAACGCTGGTCTGTAATGAGTTCAGGTTTGGTGTGCAGGCTGGGAAAAGGTCCAGGACCTGGGGAAAGTAAAGAAATCTGATTTGTAGTTGAGTTTTGTGCTTTATCTTTGACTGCAGGCTCAGGCGCTCTAGATCCTTCATTCTTGTTCTTGATGGTGTATCCTCCTGATTGGGTGTGGGGAGATTCAGGGGATGCAGTTGGAGTTGATCTTGTGAACATAAGTGCCTTCATAGGTTGCGGACAAGAGCACTTACACTCTGGGGAACCCAAAAACAGACTTTGTAATATATGTAAATCTTTGTCTGATACTCTATAGCAGTTACTTTAAATGTTTAAATAACAGAATAATAGGCAATGATATAGGAAACAATAAAAACAAGCATTTGTTTAATTATTTCATCTGTAAATGCATCATTTCTACCAATAAAGTATTTTGATAGTTACCAGTAGTTTGGGTGGGAAGTGCAGTGGTAGATTCTGGAACGTTAGTTGCATACTCATCCTCACAGTTCCAGTTCACAGGTTTGTCATTTTCACTCATCAGCTTTTTATACATCTGAAGAACCTGCTCTGTTTTTTGTAGACCCTCCTGGGGCAAAGACGTGTACAGTCTGGCAAACTTCAGTGGATTTTCCTAAGTAGAGCACAAAACAGCAATGCAGGTATGACTGTTAATGAATACTGGAAAGGCACCAAATACTCTGTTCATATCTACGACCAGATGGATATTAGGTTTTGCTGTCACTTTTTCTAAGGTAGTTGTTGTGTTGTTCGGACACAATCCTTCCTAGTGTTCGATGGTCTCTATCATTAAGTTTTGATTTCATCCACTATTACTAATGATAAAGGCTTGCCATGCTTTGTGAGGCTGTTGCTTTTGAAATACCAAGGAGTTGGGCTGTAAAGGTTACAGATGCTCCTGCTATACAGGCTCCCATGATCTGCCCCCTTTAGAAAACTAACAAGTCACCCATTTCAACAATGTCTTAATCTAACCACTGCAACCTAGACAATATATAGCAATTAAAAATAAATAAATGATAATCACCACAATTATTTTTTCACAGTAGCCCACACAAATAATATTAACCCCTTTTACAATGGGTGTTCACATTAATTTGTCCAACCCCTATATTTGTTAATGTTTATTCAAGCCAATTTTTTGTAAAACATTTTGATGAATAGTTCTCAAAATCTCCTGTCGTTACAAGGCATACTGCGGCAATACAATCCACAAATGTTAATTAGCATTTAAAATGAACTTCTAACAAATTTGATTGATTTTCACTATGATTTACACTTTCAGATTAAATAATTGAAGAAAACCATAATACTTTACTAAAAAGTGCTGATCATAATGCTCTATAACACTAAACCACGTACCACATAACTACATAACTATCGAAACCAATCAGAACATTTGGCATAAATTGCTGTGATGATCATAAATACCCTGATAAATACCCACAATGTCAAATCACATACACCGTCATAACACAGAAAGTGTTAACAACCTTAAATCCACAAAATCACTTGACTTTAGGGTCTGAAACTTGAATGAGGTTATGTCAATGTGACATCCAAGGTGACACAAACAGTTGATCAGATATGTGATACAAACAAAGGTGAGGCTACAGCCAGATCCAAATTCACAGCCCATACTGACAGTGCTGGCATTTCCTTTACTTCATTAATGCAATTCATAAAATGGTCCCATTAAAATTATGCTTATTACACCTTGATATTTCCTATTAATTTTCATGTTAGATCCCTTTCTTAATAAAGGCATTTATGTTACAAAGAATATTTTAAAAATCAAATTTAAATATTACCTCGATCTCTTCATTGATAGGAGGGAGGCATTGCTGGGAATAAATGTTGTAGATCAGTTCCTTTAGTGAGCTTGTGTAGTTATAATTATCAGAACCCTCTGCATATGTGAAGTGTGCATTCAAAAGGTCCAGGATGTGAGGGAATGCTGCTTTAATGTAACAGATATCACTCTGCAAAGACAAAATAAGAACATTCAAAAGATTTTATTATTTCTTACTCACTACCCTTTAATTTTCACCAGTCTGCCGTTTTAACATTTCACTATTTCAAGTCAAACACTAATGCTGGTGACACTGATACTAGCTTCAGAAAATATATTGCATTTCATTCATTTTTAATACTTAATTTTTTATAGTAGAGTATATTTCATAGTTCAGCTAGACACATTTTTAAGTATGGCAAGCATGTCAAACATATCAAACTGAAGAAATAAACAAAAAACAGCTGTAACAGCAGTGACTAAAGCACTAATGGAACTAATGAAAGGTTGTTTGTGGTAAGATGAAGAAGAAGCTCATCTCATCTCATCTCAGAAGCTCATGTTTAAGTTTCTTCTCAAGCAAATATAAATTTACATATGCAGCCAGGAATAGATGAGATGAAACATCCACTAACACATCACCCTCATTTTCTGACATGCTAAATGGAGAATGTTTGGCATTCATTTGTGTGAAATGTCCATCCTCTTAGTAAAGTCCACTACCATCTGTCCTTCAAGGTTTGTTACCTTAACTCCAAACTTGCCCATCACCTCCTCATCACCTGTGCTCCCCTCACCAACATGTCCATTAAATACTCTCTATCACCTCATCTAATTCACTCCAGATTCTCTCTTTCTCCTCTAACTCACAACCTACCTGTGGGGCATAACCACTAACAACATTAAACTTCACCCCTTCAATCTCTAACTTCAGACTCATCACCCTGTCTGATACTCTCTTCACCTCCAGGACATTCCTCACAAACTCCTCCTTCAGGACCACACCTACCCCATTTCTCTTACTATCCACACCATAATAAAACAGCTTGAATCCTGCTCCTATACTACGAGCCTTGCTACCCTTCCACCTGGTCTCCTGTACACACAGTATATCCACCTTCCTTCTCTCCATCATATCAGCCAGCTCTCTACCTTTCCCTTCTCTATTTATTGGTCACTATTTAAATGTAAGAAAATGTGTGACACTGAGCACGATATCTGCTTTGTACAAAAAGTCAAATTTTTCTTGTGTCTAATCTCTTTTATTGAGGCAAGTATTTGGACACAACGCCAATGGTTTTGATTGAAAATAAATCACAGGGTTTACTCTACTCTAATAAAAAAAACAACAGAATTTTTATTAGAGCTGTCAGACGTTTGAACCCCACTGTATAAATAAGGGTTTACAGTAACTACCAGGCAAGTGATAGCTTCCTGCCCAAAGCGCCTAGTGTACCATAAAACCATGTATATATGTAATAGACAATTGATGTGTGAAAGGCTTATGCCAGAAATGCACTGAGATTTTATTCATCAAACTCAGTTAGAAGCAAAAGACATGAAAGCATGTCATGCATACCAGGTGCTGGCGTTCAGTGAACTTAAAGGATATAGAGCAGCCATTTTGGACTTGGTTCATAATCTGAAATTGAAACAGGAGAAATATTACTGGCTATAGCACACATTTTTCTTCTAGACACAAATGAAACTTATTTCCAGACATATTTCATTTCAAATAATCTGTTTTTTAATTATATACTTTATTCATCAAGATTTAAGCCTTACCAGTTTTCTTAAAGTCTGGAGATGTTCCTCAGTCACAGAATGTTGACATGGAACAGCACCAGAGGCCAAATGCAAGCACAGGACAAGGCAGGAACACAGATGCCTTATCTTCAGTCACATATAAAACAGTTGCATGAGGATGGAATCACACTTTTTCTTTACCTTTTCTATATAAAGACTGCATAAATAAGGATTTAAGTTCTGTTTGCTTCTATTTTTTATTCTGTAAGCTACTTGTTTACAACTGTAGCTACTTGTAGAGGAACAAGGTGAATATATAGCAAACAGAAAACAGAAGGAAAAAAGAAAAAGACAGTGACTTGGACAGGGGGATTAGACTTTCTTTAGAAAAAAAGCATTGCATTGTATGTATTGTATTGTATGTGCTTAATATATATAAATATCAAGCCTCCAGATGATTGTTATCTTTTTCCCTATTTTTTGCGATTGTGGAGTATGCCTAATCATATTACTTTTTAATATTTTGCCATGTGCAACAAATAGTCATGAAAATGTCAAGAATTATTATTATTATTATTATTATTATTATTATTATTATTATTATTATTATTATTATTATTATTATTATTATTATTATATGGCCAACTCCACTCTTTTGATAGGCTTTCCAACAGTTGTGTAAAATAGCTGTAGGGATTTGTGCTCATTCTGCTACAAGAACATTAGTCATGCTTTCCAGTTCATTCCAAAAGTATTTAATGACAGTGAGGTCCTTGCTTTGTTGAGGCCGCCCGGGCTCTTGATAAAGCATGTTATCATTGGTTTCACTTTGTTCGCAGGATCGTTGTTATGCTGCAACATGTCTGAGCTAGTTCCACTGAAGAGAAATCTTAAAACTAAAGCATGCAAAGGCATTCTACACAGTTGTGCGCTTCTAATTTATGGCAACAGTTTTGGGAAGAATGACATCTGGGTGTAAAGGTCAGGTATCTACATGCTGTTATTCATATAATGTTAAACTGCACAGCCTCATACTTTTTGCACTCCTGCAGCTATCAAAATAGGGATCTTTATCTGTTTCAATATATAGTGCCTTGTGGAGTCTTTTTGCATTTATCAGGTCCTGACCTGGACTGTTTATCTAACATGCTAGTATGTTTAATGGACTTTGGTAATTGGTTTGAATATAGGTTGAACTAATGCTTTGGCTACAAGTGTAATTCTGAATAAAAATTCCTTTACATATTCCATTGGAATATACCATAAAGTAATTCATTATCATTTTAATATGTTAAAAAATATGTTAATCGTAAAGCAGGTTTGCAAGTAAGATCACATTAGCACTTGCATGTCTTATATAAAGCATGTGTATTATACTCTAAATTCTTAAATTAGCAAACATTTCCCGAAAGAAGGGGAACTCAGTGACTGTAAAAGCTTTCATTTACTGGATGGTTGCATAAAATCCTAACCAATGCCAAAAGAATGAGTCTTATGTTTATTGGATCAGATTTTCAGACCACATTCTTCTCTGGCTCCCGGTGTGGTGGTTATTTTACTTTAGTAAACTGACACAGAAAAATGTGTGGGCTGTACACAAGTTCTGAGAGTGAGATGCCAGTAAATATTTGCTTGTTCTAACCTTTAACTTTGCATCCTGCATCTGTCTCTGTCTCTCTCTCTCCCGCTCTCATATCTTATATTCGGTAAAAATGATCCCTTTCTTTGAACAGTCAAAGAAATGTTTTTAAATGAAAATAAAATAGTAGGTGGAATTACTTACATTAATCAGTGTAATAGGTGCTACAAATGCATGTCTTAATGTTTCCATCTTAAACTTTCTCTTTTAAGCACATTCCTATCTGTTGACTTCTGTGGATTGGTATAGCATCGTCAGATAATTTGGACTTTTTAAAAAATATATAATATATAACAGACCGAATGAAGAACCATATGTTCTATATTCAATCAATATTCAATATTCCCATGAGAGGAACATTATAATACACAAAGCATAAAAATGTTTCTGGTCCAACAAATAAAACACACCAAAAAAGAGTTAAGATTTAAACACTTACCTTGGCCTTGTGGACTGTTGTGTGTGTGTTCATCTGGCTGGCTTAGGCAAGGAGATCGAGCAAAGTCCACATTTAGATACATTGAAGTTCCTTTGCATTTCTTTATTTGTTTGGAAGAAAAAAAGAGCAAGTTGCAGTTAGGCTCATCACAGCTAAAAGAAAATGTAACTTCAATTATTTTCTAAGTCTAAACAATCTTATGAATGTTATATGCTTACTCAGTCAAAGAGTGCATCTTCTCCTGACAGGACTGATCAGTGAAAAGACTTTCTCTACAGCTCTCTACAGCACCACTAAACTGTGAGCAGCTGAGTCCCTCCCACCCTCCTCTTTTCCTTGACATCATGTATTTTACAAGAAATCATCCTCAGGAAGTTTTCATTGCAATATAACATTGAATGAAATCTTGATCTCAGAATTAGCTCTAAAGTGATCAAACAAAAATTCTGAGCAAACCTTTGAGAGACCCGAAGTACCACAGATAAATAGAAAAATAAAAGAATTAAAAAGAAACAGTATCACTTTATGTTTTAATACATATTTATAACAAAAAGGCCACTGGACAGAAGAGCTAATGTAATAATAAAAAAAAGTTAAGCAGATAGCTATATTATTTGTTACATGACTATAAACAACAACAAAAAAAATTTCCAGGAAAGAGGGGTACAGAGACTGGACCAGAGACACAGGCAGCACCCTGATACTGACAGGGAGGAAGAGAACAAAGTCTGTCAGTAAAACAGATAGAGGAAAGGAAACCTGTGACCCTTAGTACTAAGATTCAGAAAAATGAATGCTAATTTGAGTGTGCAGGGACATAAAATGCGCATGCAAATGTGAGCATGTTGTGGGTGATTTAACAAATAATTTCATGAACTACATATGGACACCATGTACACACATTCACAAGCAGGGACAATTTAGCAAAGCCTGTCCATCTACATACATGAATTCGGACAATATTGAGGAAACACGTGAAAATCCAGACAGATAGTAACCTGAGCTCAGGATTAATCCCAGGACCATAAAGCTGGAAGGTGACAACACTCCTCACTGCACACCATAAGTTGTATAATAAAAAGTTAAAGAGTACCAAGTGTTTAAAGAATGTTCAAAATAAGCATTGTGAATAAGAATCAGGGGATGATTACAGATGATAAAGAGTCTTTATAATTACAACATCATTTTTAAGATAGAATATATATAACAGACTGAATAAGGAACCATCAGACATTAGTTATACTAAGTATCAAGAATCCAGGTGAGAGGGGGAGAGAGGTAGGTATAGATAGTTCTTAGCAAGTGCAGACCTTTAAGGTGCACATCTTCAACTGCAGAAATTAAGTGCAGAAGTAGAGCATCAGGACGAATCAGCTCAATCCAGAGGATGAGAATCTGGGTAAAGATGAACATTGAGAGATTTCTGAAACCCTAACCTTGACCACATTACATTTTTTAATATTCCAGATTGAACAATTACGGGTGTTGTAACATTTGGACTTTTTAATTTTACTAGCATACAGTACACGTGTAATGCAAGAGAGCAAAAACATAGAATATACAGTAAAAAAAATCCTTGCACTGACTTAAGTGTAGACTTAAGTGTATTATTATAGGAAAGAATTCACACCAGAGCGGTGTTACGACTCAATGTCTGTTTTACAGTTAGACACACGACTTGTGTTCGCTTGTGTTCTGAGACAGCACAAGCGGCATTGGTCACACACTGTTGTTCATTGTTCACATCTGCCGATCTTGTGCTGTCTCACATTTATCTGGCGGATAAATGTGACATTCACTAGATAGCATCTCAGAGACAAAACATCATTGTGCTCCAAATTTCCAAATTCACAGTGATGTTTAACAAATGTTTTGACAAATTTTATGACAAAGCTATGTCAGTGTTTTTCAAATCAGAAACCTCTGAAATTCAAGATGACATAAATACTGAACAGCTGGTTACTATTCAGTAATGTTCTTGAATAGTATATAAGTATGTGATTTGAGACACAATACTAGTTTGTTTTATGGCTGCAGATGAATATGGAAACTTGTTTGTTTCTAGTTCTGAATACTTACATGTCAGAAGAGTGAAAAAGGCTAAAAGAGCATGTACATTCTTATCTTAAATATAGTCTGAATGTGATTAACAGTAACAAAAATAAATAAATAAACACACAAAATCCACATTTGAAATGTCTTAAATAAGATAAATCAATAAAACAAAAGAGGTGCTTGTGAGGTTCAGAAGCCATTTATAAATCAAGCAATGGAGTTGTGACCCCTAGTCTGGGAACCCCATAATTAAGGCCATATTATTATTATCTGATTATTATTCCTACAGCAAAAGATTTCAGAGTAATAGAGAAAATAAGGAGTATTGCATAAGGAACCACAGATATAGAATAAGATATATAAGAGCACCTGTTTTGGAAAGATAAATACCACTGGAGTGGCTCATAACAAGAATCACTTAAAAAGCTTCCTGTAAGGCAAAGGTCTCTGATACACACCCACACAAGAATCACTCAAGAATTTGGAATAATCAACTTTTTCCAGACAAGAGAATCATTGTTCCAACGATGTTGCAAGAGACCCACACCTATCAAGTCATGTGCTCATGAGTGCTAAAATATCTATTCACATGATTCAGCATCATCTGTCTGAACCTTGGGAATTACTTTGATTAGTCTGTTAAAATAAACTGAATTGCAGTATTTTAGCAATTAGGCAGCCAGTGATATAAAATCTATCTATGATATTTGTTTGTTGTCTTAAGTTTAGGGATTCCACACAGTTGATGAATGTAGTCATACTTCTAGTGCCTTTTTTCAGCTGAATTTAGAGTGATTGTGTTCTTTATTAAACATGCTTTACAAGATTCGTAGGAGATTATCCATTCAGCAGATTAGCTCTGTATGGCATTTTTATTACATGCACTTAGTTGGAATTCAGAGAATATGGACAGAAATGGAGCAAAGGCTATTAAAATTGTTCTGTAGTAAGATCAACCACAGCATTATAAATCATTCAACACTTGAGAGTCAGTACTTTGTAAGAGTCAGTAAGTTTCCAAACAAGTCTTTAGGACAGAGCTGTGGGTGATGTCCAGTTTCTCTCTATCAGGACAAGCTGTATTTTTTAGGCCCTAGTAACTTCAAAAGAAAGAACAAACAACAGGTTCATGAGTGAACGACTTTTTAACAGAAATAAACTTTTATCACAGACATATCATAACGTTAAAATATAGTGTTCAATAAACAGTTCCACAGTAACATACTTTGTTATATGAACATGAGTGTCAACTATTTTTTTCATTGTCTGTACTGCTTGTCCGATCTATCCTCGGGTCATGGGGAGCCTGTGCCTGTCTCAGGCATCATCGGGCATCAAGGCATGATACACCCTGGCAGAGTGCCAACCCATCACAGGGTGCACACACACACACACACAGACACACACACAATTTAGAGACACCAATCAGCCTACAATGCATGTCTTTGGACTGGGGGAGGAAACCCCCGAGGCACGGGGAGAACATGCAAACTCCACACACACTGTGGAGGCAGGAATCGAACCCCCAACCCTGGAGGTGTGAGGCGAACATCAGGCCACCAAGCCACCGTGCCCCCCATGTCAACTATTTGTAATTGTCAAAGGTAATACATTTCATTTGAGGTTTCTTACATGGTAATGTCACAACCCAGTTTTTTTTGCAGTTTTTCGGTAATATGACAAAGCTGCATTTTTGTATTATCAATATCAGAGAGTGGCTGGAGAAAAAATGATTGTCCAACCATCCTCTACACTGCTTATCCTACTGGGCTGCAGGGAACATGGTGCTGTGTACACTCAAGACAGAATGTCAGTCTGTTGCAGGGCAAAATTGCCCACATGCTCACACAATTTAGAGATGACAGTCAGTCTACAATGTATTGGGAGGAAACCTGAGTACCCAGGGGAAACCCCCGACACACACAAACACACACATACAGACACACACACACACACACACACACACACACACACACACACACACACACACACACACACACACAGTGGAGGTGGAAATCAAACCCCCAACCCTGGAGGTGTGAGGCAAACCTGTAAACCACCAAGCCAACATGCTCCTCAGAAATGATTAGAACTGCCTTAATATGTAATAACAAGAAATAACTAGTCTCACAGTCATTCATTAACATTAGATGTAAATTGGTAAAAAGCACAGCTTGTAGTTTGTTTAATAATTATAAAATGTTTCTTTTTGTTAAATTGATGTGGATAAAACATATCTGGATGTGCCGCTTTTTATTTTCTTATAACTGCACCCTTCCTTATGAGACTCTTAATCCCTTATGTAGAAAATTGACTTGAGGAAGAGTATGTTCAGTGAGCTTCTGTTTACTTTTCTACATTCTTAGAAAGAAAAGGTTCCAACTAGCATTTTAATTTAACGGCTCTTCAGTTTGTCTCTTTAGGGAACACTTCAAGTTTCTACAATCCATTTAGATAATGGTGGAATTAGCATCCATTTAGGAAGCCAGAAGTTATAGCTAATCAAACAACTCTTAACATTTTTTGGCATGTTGAGAGAGAGGCCTAGGATGAAAGAGAATACTCAAAGTGTGTTTTATACAGTCACTCTTAGACTACTGAAGTAAGCAGGGGTGAAAGTTGCCAAGAACAGAGCAGGACAAACTTTAATCAAGAAACTAAACTATAAAAGGACAAGCAAAGGGGAAACGGCTTATAAGTGAAGTAAACACACATATACACATGCAACACTTCACACAAATCTCTGAGGAAATGAAGTAGAATGTAGGTGCTTTCGGCTGCTCCCTGTTTGGGGTCGCCACAGCGGACCAACTGGTCCGCAAAACAACTTATAAATATTTTACACCAGATGCCCTTCCTGACACAACCCTCCCATTTTTCTGGGCTTGGGACCAGCACTGCATCCAGTGGCTGGGAATTGAACCTGAGCCTTCCACATGATAGGCAATGAGCCACCAATGCCCCAAGGAAATGAAGTAGAATAAACTGTAATAATCCCAAAGCAAAAGAAGGCAGTTTATTTAACAGTAACTATCGCATTTCAGGATGTATGAATCACTCAGCTATTCACGGTTTAATCACTGTCAATCCCATACCATACATACATCATTACTTAATGAAAATGAAATTCAAGTTGCAGTTCATAATGAACAGTAACGGCTTCTGGTAAAAGATAGGAGTGTGCTAGAATATGAACCGAGACTGTTTTCCCAGAACCAGGCTGTATGACTAATGTTAAAGATATGTGCAGTACCACTCATACAGGCATGTGCCACAAAATTACTAGAACTAATGTCTGAACAAGTTTAAGTTCAAATTAATGTTAGATCAACACTGTCAGTTAAATGCTGGTGGTTGTAACTGATGCTTACACTGTTTTCAACTTTCATATTAGTTCGGATCTTTTTCTTTTAATTAATATAAAAAATGAAATGGAAAAAAAACCCAAGAATGTTTATGTTGATTGAATCCTGCTTATTATAACCTTATATTACCTTATATAAGCTTATATTATATAATATTATAACCTTGTAAATAATACATAATTAAACAATATATGTTAGATTAAATAGGATGATTGAATAGGATAGGTTGAATAAGTTTTTGCAGTGGATTGCTAGCACACACGTTCTTTCAGTATCAAGCTTGGATCTTCATGGAGGAATGCATTTGGCAAGACAGCAAGCATGGCACTGCCACTCTCCTCTTTTTACTATCTCATTTGACTTGTTTTTCAAAATCTTTTCAGAATAATTTAAGTCTTTCTGAAACATCTTCTAGTTTTTACTGGTGTTAAACAAGGGTAAGATTATAGTTTTATTCATTATACATTTTGTCTTCACAAACACACACCCATTCTTTTCAGTGTAAAACCTATGCTTTTTCAAATATCCTAGTTTTTAAATATTCACTCCTTTACAAGGTCAGTGGATACGACTCCTTCCCTATGTCTTTGCATTGTTCAAGTTCCCACTAGGCTTTAATTCCCTAGGGCTTCATTTATGGACATTGTGTAAGCACAAACCATGCCTTGAAAATTTTAGATGCAATTTGTCATGTACACAATGGGGCCTATAAAAATAACCTTGGTGTAGAAATGCACCCTGCATTAGGAAAAAACAGCATTCCTCAAAAGGCCCACTGCTTGTTAGTTGGATTTATATTGCTTTTAGTGCTATTTTAAATGTTTTTCTTTTCCTAACAAAAATAACCATTAACCTAAATGTATAGAACAGAGTATTGTCTCTGCAGTTGTTTGTTGCCTTAAAAATGCAACCAGAGGAGATAATGAGGCTTTTATGCATGCTTGCAAGTAAGGCAAGGCCCAGATGGCATATATTACTGTGTCCTCATGACCGTAAAACCCAGATCCCATGAAATGCACTCATTATACTTAACTTAATCCAGTTTAATATGTAAACTTAACTTCATTAAACTTTCTGTCTCCATGCATCTATTTTTAAGCTTTAACACAATTTCCACAGATATCTAGGACTACTACTTACACATATCAGGAAGAAATAAAAAATGCATATCACCTTGGTCTCATAAGATTCTATAATGTTTGGAAATTATACACTAACCAAAATGTTAACCAAATGTTATCTTTGCCTACGTTCACACCACATACTGTCCTCTGCATTCTCTTTATTTTCAGGGTCTGTCCCTCTTTATCACACATATCCACACACTTGTAATCTACATATTTTTAGCTGCAGTTTCAGAGTAAAGCATGCAGCCTTTCTTATTTATAATGTGAATCAGAAACAGAAAGTTTTGGCAAATCTTCAACAGCCCTGCAGGCAACATGCTTCTGGAGGCCCTAAATAATTCCTATTAGTCATTCGTAACTGTCAAGTCAAGTTTTTTTTTTTTTTCAAAAAAAAAACTTTGATGTCTGGTTGTTAGTACACAAGTAGTTTCTCTCCTTATGAGTAAGTTCCAATGACCTCCTTAACCAACTTACTGAATTTTGGAAGATGGCCTCATCTATGTCATTTTTGTGACTTATTCGTTCCAATATTCTAATAATGGAGTTAATGATGCTTCATGGGATGCTCAGGGTTAACCAAACCCTAATTAAATACTTTTCAAGAACTTTGTTCTTATATATAAATAGGGGTTAGCAAATGTCCTGTAAAAATGAATATTAAATGTCTAAACCTTTCGGAAATATGTAACTGGTGAAGTATTTAAGTGTGACTAGAAATTTCCTGAAACTGTGGGACAGTGTCCCTTGAATTCCGATCTTTACTGTAACAGCATCTAATCAGCATATACATCATGTCTGATTCAGCATCTAATCCTGAATCAGGAGGATAAGATATGGGTGTAGACACAATCTCACAGCTGGCTTTTCAATACTATAAAACACATTCCTGGAAGATGCCAAACTATTCAAAGCTGTTAAAGCTTTAAATATAAGTCATTTCCTTCCACATCTCAGTAAATCCACTACATACATCGGTAGCAGAATTAATCACTTTAACAAATCTATATAAATGTGTTGATAGGAGTAGGCTGAATTTACAACCTAGTTTCCATTTGTATTATAAATGTAACCCGACGAGGCAGCCTATGTTTCTGGCTTTTATTAAGCAGGATTAAAGCACATCTAAAAGTTGTAAAGAAAGAGAAATGAGGCCAGAGTTACTCTCTGTTAGCTCTTTCCTCAGCTGTACTAAACATTTAGCCATGGAATGTGTGATGGCCTAAACACACAGATTAATGAGAACAGCTGAAGAGGATAGAAAAGGAGGAAGGAGGAGGGAGGTGGAAGGGAGGGAGCTGCTCCTCTTTGACTCACTCTGTCTGACTCACTCTGTGTGTGTGTGTGTGTGTGTGTGTGTGTGTGTGTGTGTGTGTGTGTGTGTGTGTGTGTGTGTGTGGTGCTAGGTCAGGTCAGAAAAAATCTCCCTGTTTCTCACACAGGGATGTGAGATGCCAGTAAAATGTTAGCAGTGAAATATATTTTTTACTTGCTAGTGGTGGTCAGTGCAACCAAAACCATACTGACTCACTGTTTTTATTACCCTTACAATTTACAAATATAACAATACATTAATTTTAAACCTGCACAGAGGAAATTAAATATTTAGACTTTTAGAAATTGTGTAGAGCATTAGCCACTAAATCTTGTTTCAACGTTCCTTACTGCTCTAAGAAATATGCATGTGATTATCCACAAAGACAATCCACTCACTTAAACTATTTTCTTTTTCAAAACACAGTCCAACCCAGAGTACTTGACATTTGATTAGAAAAACAGACAGGTTCAGTAGCAGAGAAGAAATTACATAAAAGGCTGTAGAATTAGTGACAGCTGAGCAAACAAACACTCGAAGGAACCTGGCCTTTCCCTTCTTCACCCATCAGCCCTTCTCTATTTGGCTCCAGTAGCCCTGCGTCTGGCTGGGAGACATTCTGTTGACCACCAGTCCTCAGACACCAGCTTTTGTTCTAACCATCTATATACATAAAAAATATCCAGACTCCATGCTCAAAAGGTATGATATATGTTTTGTTGTCTGTCATTTTTCTACATTTTTTTTTCTGAAGGCTATCATGTAATCAGATTTGGTCTGATTGTTGCTGCTGCTGGTGGATTACATTACCTGATGATCTTATGTAAGTGGGGTTTTGACTTTTAAACATTATATTCTACTGAAAAAAAGGGTTGAATATCCTGGCTGCATTTCCATAACACCAAGCAACATCAGATTATGTCTCAAAGCTTGCTTATCTGATACAAATTAAGCTGTAAGATGTATTGCTTTTATTGTGTTTTGTTGTAAACCTCGACATACTGAATATGTTCCCTTTCTTGTTGCTGTTCAATTGCAGTTTTAATATTTGCAAAGCTGTACCAGATAGTTCTGGGGGTATAGTATTGATTTGTTTTGTTTTTTTACATTTACCAAATGTATGGATGTGAACTCGAGATTGTAAACTTGTCAGCACTCTCTACAAAGATAGCTTTGGCTCTCAAGCAGTTAATTATTCCTGTTAATAAGTATACTTATTAATACTCCCATACAATACAGCACACTTCATTTTTCAAATCCACAGTACTCGAACATTCAGTCATACCATATGTGTATCTGGTTAGGAGATATGAGAAGTCAGAAAAAGCTCACAACAATTTCTATGCAATGGAACTAGCAAGGATGTTGAGGTTGGATATTTAGTCCATTTCCTGCAAATGGAGCTGTAAGAACAATTAGAAACACTTAACCACAATCTAAACACAAATCTTAAAATTCCCAATCTTTGGGGTTTTTTTTCCAAATGAAGTGAGTCAAGCTAATTGTTAGAAAATTGTAAGCTGTTGCTGAAAAAAAGACTCATTTGTTTGACAAATAGGGGGCACAGTGGCTTAGTGGTTAGCACGTTTGCCTCACACCTCCAGGGTTGGGGGTTTGGTTCCTGCCTCCGCCGTGTGTGTGGAGTTTGCATGTTCTCCCCGTGCCTCGGGGGTTTCCTCCGGGTACTCTGGTTTCCTCCCCCAATCCAAAGACATGCATGGTAGGTTGATTGGCATCTCTAAAGTGTGTGTGTGTGTGTGTTGCCTTGATGCCCAATGACGCCTGAGATAGGCACAGGCTCCCCCTGACCCGAGAATAGTTCGGATAAGCGGTAAACAATTAATGTTTGACAAATATTTAACATTCAGGTTCCAGAATGATCACAGAGGAACTTCTGAACGCAGCAGGAAACAGTGAAATATGAAATAGCGAAAACATGGACAAAAAGCACCTGATGTGTTTGATACATTTTGAAAAACTATAGTTATACTATAAAACCCACCACTGCTACCCCTGGGACCCTGAGCAGGGCCCTTAACCCTCAGCTACTCAGTTGTATAAAATAAGATGCATGTAGGTTGCTGGTATTATATTTTATAGGTACCTACTAGTTCCCAGTAAAATCACTTTGTAGAAGGTTGATGATTAATTCTAAAGATTTAGAACAAATGTAAAAAGCTTCAAATCAGCCATAATTGCTTGTTGTATAAATGCACAAATGAAAATAATAATAAAAAATAATAATAATTTTTTAATATGTTCCTGGTAAGATGGGGAGTAGAGTTAAATTACATAAAACAACATTATTCACAATGACTTAGAATTTCTATGAATCACATGTACCGTGAGATCAGGGTAAAGATACAGGCCCTAGATTTGAAGGTTGTACTTCATCTTTCCCTCAGATGGCAGTGTATGTAGTGCTTGCTGTGGCCCTGCTTGGCTCCTGTTGGGCAGCTCCTCCAGTTGATTCAGATCTGATGAATTATGATGTTGATGCAGATACATGGGACCTGAACACATATGGAGAAACCTATGACTATGATGACTTGGATGAAGAAGTTGACAATGGAGGGATTTCGGTTAGTGTGTAAAACAGTAGCTAAACAATTTTAATAAAAGGTGCAGGACTCAAAAAAATAACAGTTTTGTTAATTGAACTATTTAAATGAATTAGAGTCTGCTCAGGTCTAAATACCCCCATTTTACTGTATATACATGCACTTAATATAGCAATACATTCTTTCCTTAACTGCTGTGCTGAATGTGTATATATATTTTTTATATATATTAGATATAATATTTTTTTCAGTTTTTTCCCTTTCTCTCTCTCTCTCTCTCTCTCTCTCTCTCTCTCTCTTCACACACACACACACACACACACACACACACACACACATTACTGAAAAAAAAAAATTAGTAAAAAAAAAAGAATCTTTGAAATATTTTGATTTCATTAGTTTCTTAGTATTTGGCTTTTGTCTCCTTTTGCTTTAATGGCACTGTACATTTGAACTAACATGAACTACACAAGTGCATAAGTTTATGATCCTTTTTAGATCAAATCCACTGGAGTGTCATAATAACACATGCTTTAATAAAAGACATTAGATATGGCAAAAATCTTGTAAAAGCAGTTAACATGTTCTACATTAAAGTAGGGACCTAGAAACAGTGCAGAATCCTGAATTTTAAATATTCAAGATATTGAAAATTTACTTTCTTTGTCTCAAACCTTCTATATTTTTCACAATTTTATCAGGACCAGTTTTCACTGTGATCTCGGACTTTAATTCATTATATTATTCTCATGTGCATTAACTGTGATCGATGGTCATGTGATCCACAGACACCAAAACAAGTACATAATTCTTCAAATTTCTAATAAATAAGATGTAGTAATATAGCGTATTAAATCTTTTATAAATTAATTGCACTAAGTGATTACAGGACATGTCCTGGGTCAGTGGGTCATATTGCTTAACACTGAGCATGCATTTAATTATAACTGGAAAATAAATGTTTATCTCCTTAAAGTTTGAGGTTGGAACCATGGCTCCTCCTGCAGCTGTTACTCATCTTCATCCTGCAGTTATTCCTGAAAACAAAACGGAGGAAGTGACACTTCTACCACAAACCACCAAGACCACAATCCACCCTACTCTGGACTTCCAGGGCCCTGGACTTTTTGGCCCAGACACTGGCTTGGGTGAGTGGAACATATTGCTTTTTTGTTACGTCATACAGAAACAGCCCTGAACAAAAAAGCCTTGTCTTTTATTATGACTCTTCTACCATCTAGTGATGAAAGCTGTTATTACAATGGCGTGTATCTCCACAGGAATGCCCACGTGCTTGCTGTGTGTGTGTCTGAGCGGCAGTGTGTATTGTGACGATGGTGATTTGATCAAGATCCCCCCTCTGCCCAAAGACACAACACACTTCTATGCCCGCTTTAACAAGATTACTGCAGTCAAAGCAAAGGACTTTCTTAACCTGAGTAAGATGATATTGAGTATTTCTATGCACTCAATAGTGTGCACTATGCAATTTTGGCTACATTTATAAAAACTCATTTCTTAGAATGTACATAAAGGTAACTGGTAACAAAAGGTATATGTCTAAATGTGTAACTGTGTAAATGCATACAATCTACACTAAAGCCCAAGAGCAATTATTATTAAAAGAGCATTTCCTTATTAGCATTGAATATGTTGTTCTCTGGACTTTATTTTCCTCAAACGCTGAAATTTTGTCCACACATCAGTACACTTGAAATGGAAATAGACCAAAAAATTATTTATGCATAAATTTGCCATCAAGAATTCAAGAGACGTTAGAGACGTAAATTTGTTACTATTTTGTATTTCACAAAAATTAACATTCACCATATTTGGATCAGTGGCAAAGTGTAACCAGTTCAGCCGATGGTATTAAGGATAAATCCATACAAATCCTATATTTAACCACTCATTTTTGAGACAGAAATTTAGAATAATTCTTAGATTTTTCCAGAAAATAAGCCTTGAGTTCCTGAACATGAATATGAAGTAAGATTTCTGAATGACAAACGGGAAGAAAGCTACTGAAGAAAAATAGATGACTGACATTTAACCTTGCTATGACCTTGATCCAGTACTTAGTGTCAGGGACATAAAAAGTAATGGACTATGGTTACATGTAAAATGTATTATTATTATTATTATTATTATTATTATTATTATTATTATTATTATTATTATTATTTTAAATAATACAAAGTCTGTAGTACATCTGTGTTATTCAATGGATTTGTAATATTTATTTGAGGAAGTTTTTCAAGTTAAGAAATAATTTTTTCAGTAGTAATGTTTCCCTTTTAGTAACTGGCTATGACAATTATTGTTACCTAGGAGCAATATGTCCATGTTTACATTTTTCTTAGATCAGCTGAAACGAATTGACCTAACAGGGAATCAGATCTCCGAGCTGGATGAGGACACCTTCCGCACTCTCCCACAGCTCCAGGACCTATTTTTAGCTGACAACAGAATCCCGTCTCTGCCTGAGCTTCCAGCTACTATGAGGCACATCGATGTACGCAATAACCATCTGACGAGTGCCGGCATGCACAGAGAAGGCTTTAAGGCAAGTAGTGAATGCTATAAAGGGTAACAGTCCATATAGGGACACAAAAGTATTCAGAGCACAAGCACAGAAGATGAGACTGTGGGAATTCTAAGCAAAATGCTTAGTTTATACTGTTTAGTTTATAGTGTGTATCGTATTTTTCTAAAGATGTTTTTTTTTTTTTTTGTAGCATCTTCTATGTGAAATTGTATTTACAAGTTCTTTAGACACTTTAATAGGAATAGGACCAGTACACATGCTCACTCATGCAATTATCCAATCACCTAATCATGTGGCTGCAGAGCAATGCATAAAGTCAAGCAGATACAGGTCAAGAGCTTCAGTTTATATTTACATCAAATATCAAAATGTGGAAAAATTGTAATTTTATTGACTTTAAATGTGCTATGGTTGTTGCTGTGAGATGGAATGGATTGAGTATTTAAGAAACTACTAAATACAGTCTATAAAGTTTACACAGAATGGTGCAAAAAGCAAAAAAACGTACAGTGAGTTGTAAATCCACAGGGGAAAAAGATTTGTTGATGAGAGAATGGCTTATTGATGAGGAGACTAATTCAAGCTGACAGAAAAACCTGAGTAACTCAAATAAGTACTTTTTACATCCATAGTGACCAGAAAAACATCTCAGCATACACCACATGAATGGAAACAGATGAGGCAATGTTTTTTTCCAGTCTTCAACTGTCCAGTTTTAATAAGCCTGCACCCACTATAGCTTTAGTTTCCAGTTTTGGTCTGACAGCAGGTCTAAGACTCAGTGTGGTCTGAAGCTGTTGTAGCTGTTTGATTCATTAAACTGTCATCAAAACAAGTGGTGATTTGAGTGTGAATGAATGTTTTAGCTGCATAGACTCAAGTTCCCACACAGTACTGCCTCATGTAGAGATTTGTCATATGCATCTAATTTGCAGTCCCAGGGACAGATCCCCCTTCACTGCATGACATTTATAGCACAGGAGATTTTAGTGTCACTGGGATTCCCTCAATTCTGTTCACACACTCCTCACACTCAGGAAATCTCGTAAACAGTATCAAAGCTGTAAAGCCAGAACATTCAGATTCATGCTGATTCACTGAATATAACAAAATGCTGTGTGACTGTTCCCAGAGCCACCCCCAAGGGGCATCTGCCAAATGCCCTAAATGGAACTTTAAATGGAACAGACTGTAATTTATGCAAGTGTCACTGCATTGAGCCAATAAAGGGAAAACATTCAGTAAGTACCTGAGAAAGATGTAAGGAAAGCTAGAGGAAGGAATTAAATGAAGAGGACATAAAATAAAATAAAATAAAATAAAATAAAATAAAATAAAATAAAATAAAATAAAATAAAATAAAATAAAATAAAATAAAATAAAATAAAATTAGGGAAGCATAATAATGACAATTATTGAGGTGTGCTCTTTTGCTAAGAGGATGGACATGGCTGTGGTTAACACTTATTTTCAGAAGAGGGAGGAGCATAGAGTGACTTACATGAGTGGAGGTAGGAGAACACAGGTAGACTACATCCTATGTAGAAGAGGCAATCTGAAAGAGATTAGTGACTGTAAAGTGGTGGTGGGAGAGAGTGTAGCCAGACAGCATAGGATGGTGGTGTGTAGGATGACTTTGATGGTCTGTAAGAAGAAGAGGTCAAAGATAGAGAAGAAAACCAAGTGGTGGAAGCTGAAAAAGGAGGAATGTTGTGAGGAATTTAGACAGAAGTTGAGGCAGGCTCTGGGTGGTCAGGTAGTGCTGCCAGATGACTGGGAAACTACAGCAGAAGTGATCAGGGAGACAGGGAGAAAGGTGCTGGGTGTGTCATCTGGAAGGAGGAAAGAAGATAAGGAGACTTGGTGGTGGAATGAGGAAGTTCAGGATAGTATCCAGAGGAAGAGGTTAGCCAAGAAGAAGTGGGACATGGACAGGACTGAAGAGAATAAACAGGAATACAAGGAGTTACAGCGCAGAGTGAAGAGGGAGGTGTCTAAGGCCAAGCAGAAGGCATATGAAGAGTTGTACACTAGGTTAGACACTAGAGAAGGAGAGAAGGACTTGTACAGGTTAGCTAGGCAGAGGGATCGAGATGGGAAGGATGTGCAGCAAGTTAGCGTTATTAAGGATAGAGATGGAAGGGTGCTCACAAGTGAGCAGAGTGTACAGAGGAGATGGAAGGAGTACTTTGAGGAGTTGATGAATGAGGAAAATGAGAGGGAAAAAAGAGTAGAAGGGGTGAACTCTGTGGAACAGAAAGTAGATAAGATTAGAAAGGATGAAGTCAGGAAGGCTTTGAAGAGGATGAAAAGTGGAAAGGCAGTTGGTCCTGACGACATCCCGGTGGAGGTCTGGAAGTGTCTGGGAGAGGCAGCAGTGGAATTTTTGACTAGTTTGTTCAACAGGGTTTTAAAGAGTGAGAAGATGCCTGAGGAATGGAGAAGAAGTGTGTTAGTGCCGATCTTTAAGAATAAGGGTGACGTGCAGAGTTGCAGCAACTATAGGGGGATAAAGTTGATGAGTCATACAATGAAGCTATGGGAAAGAGTAGTGGAAGCTAGGTTAAGGAAGGTAGTGGAAATTTGTGAGCAGCAGTATGGCTTCATGCCCAGAAAGAGCACAACAGATGCAATTTTTGCTCTGAGAATTTTGATGGAGAAGTATAGGGATGGTCAGAGGGAGTTGCACTGTGTGTTTGTAGACTTGGAGAAAGCGTATCACAGGGTGCCAAGAGAAGAGCTGTGGTACTGTATGAGGAAGTCAGGAGTAGCAGAGAAGTATATCAGAGTGGTGCAGGACATGTATGAGAGGAGCAGGACAGTGGTGAGGTGTGCTGTAGGTCAGACAGAGGAGTTCAATGTGGAGGTGGGACTGCATCAGGGATCGGCTCTGAGCCCCTTCCTGTTTGCTATAGTGATGGACCAGTTGTCAGAGGAGGTCAGCCAGGAGTCTCCTTGGACAATGATGTTTGCAGATGACATTGTGATCTGTAGTGAGAGCAGGGAGCAGGCGGAGGAAAACCTGGAGAGGTGGAGGTTTGCGCTGGAGAGAAGAGGAATGAAAGTCAGTCGTAGTAAGACTGAGTACATGTGTGTGAATGAAAGGGAGGGAAGTGGAACAGTAAGGTTACAGGGTGAAGAGGTGAAGAAGGTACAGGAGTTTAAGTACTTGGGGTCAACAGTCCAGAGTAATGGAGAGTATGAGAAAGAGGTAAAGAAGCGAGTGCAGGCAGGTTGGAATGGGTGGAGAAAGGTGTCGGGAGTTCTGTGTGATAGGAAAATATCAGCGAGAATCAAGGGGAAGGTGTACAGGACAGTGGTGAGACCGGCCATGCTGTATGGTTTAGAGACAGTGTCACTGAGGAAGAGACAGGAGTCAGAGCTAGAGGTAGCAGAGCTAAAGATGTTGAGGTTCTCTTTGGGAGTGACAAGATTGGACAGGATTAGGAACAAGTTCATCAGAGGGACAGCTCATGTTGGACGTTTGGGGGACAAAGTTAGGGAGGCCAGATTAAGATGGTTTGGACATGTTCAGAGGAGGGAGAGTGAGTATATTGGTAGGAGAATGTTGGACATGGAGCTGCCAGGCAGGAGGCAAAGAGGAAGGCCAAAGAGGAGGTATATGGATGGAATTAATGAAGATATGAAGCTAGTGGGTGCAAGTGTTGAGGATGCAGAAGATAGGGATAGGTGGAGAGAGATGATTCGCTGTGGCGACCCCTGAAGGGAAAAGCCGAAAGAAGAAGAAGAAGAAGATTGAGGTGTGCTCTGCATTTATGAAGCTTTTTAAGGCAATATGGATGAAAATCTTTTACTAACATCACCTGTAGCAATGTGAACTGTATTTCTAGTTATTTTTGGTTTTATTACTTTAGAAACCAATTATGTCACATTGATAAATATATATAGCTTTATTCATAAATATAAACATGAGCCATCATTTTACGTCCTGAACAAATGCTTTTTTCATCCAAACCAATCATTAAAATGAAAAAAAAAACAAAAAAAAACGCTGAGTCACAAATGGAATGGAAATGGAAAGTGATAACCTCAGATAACATGTGACGATCGCTAACCATCTTTGAATAGCAGTGCTTCATGATGCCTCTGAAGGACAAATTGACTGATGTGGATCTACATTTGCTCCTTCTGAGTCACATTTACAAATTACATGTTACACTAAACCCCTTTCTTATCTATTAGTTTGAGGTTCCTTGGATTAGAAACATTACATCCACATTACCTGCTAGATTTATAATCAGTACTCTAACTAGTATACTTTCTATCATGACAGTGATGTGAATTTTGATTGTTTAACTGCAAATCAAGCAGATAAGCCAAAGCATGCAAATAAGGGCCACTTATCGCATGCAAATAAGGGCCACTGCGATGAAATATTGTGCATCCAGAACCCTGGGGCTTACTATATAAAAACACATTTGAATATAAATACAAATACGGTATAATTACAATAAAGTGCAGCACAGTATGAAAATACACAGAGCAGTATGCACTAATTACTCTAAACAACAGGAGCAGCATCACGATAAAAGAGACGGCATAATATGCATTTCTAAGCAGGCTGACTCTGCAAATGACACATGATTTTAAACCATGTCATGTAGCAGCGTATGAGCATATAATAGAAAGTTAAATAAGCATCACTTAGAGAGAAAAATCCAGAAAGCATTTTTATTTTGTGATAATTGTGTGTTATGAAACTGCAGTGCTGCTCTGGATGCTGGGGAATCTTTGACCAGACTATATAGGGTTAATACCTTTATGACAAGTGGGAAGTTCCAACCACAGCTGTAGCTGAGGTAGATCAGTGGTTAAACTTCTAAAGTATTAAAAGTGCTGGTGTATTTTGTGGTTGTATGACCTTTAAGCTTTGTTTGTTTAGTTTAAACTGGTGTTGTGGGCAGCATTGTGTTGAGAAGTAGTTAGGTTAGTCAACTTAATTATCATCAATTGTAGAAAGACTACATGCTGCCTTGAGTAAAAGTATTTGCACTATAGAAGTAATTGAGTAATAGGAAAAGTATTTGAGTGATAAAGAAAAGTAGTTGAGTAAGACTGAATAAGTCAGCTAGTGAAAAGGGACTTTAGTCATTACTGTATAAATGACTTTTTATTTGTCTAAAATTAACCCAGATAATCAGAAAAATGTTTTCTATTCCAGTCCAACCTTGACAAAACCTTGAGCCAGCTAATGGTGAAATGTTTCACTTAGTCTCTCAGCCTCAGTCTCTATTATGTCTATTATGTGAATGTTAGTGTGTATTAAACCAGATGTAGATTTCCACATGCCACACAAGTGATTGTTTTTTTCTGTCGAGTAAAAGCACAATATTTCAGCGACATAAGTGACATAAAACCAAGTAGATCTACGTTATCTGTGTGTATTTTTGTACAACAATGTTAGCTAACCTGGTGATCTATGCTGAAGTATACACTACCTCAATAATAAACAATATATAAAGAAACATAACATTAACTAGCTAGCTGTTTTAATTACTTTTCCTTGGCGTCACCTATAGGCTGTAACAAGTTTTAGGCAATTTTAGGCAAGTTAATACAAAGTTTTGATACTATGTAACATCAAAAGATCTGGCTAACCAGTCTACCTCACTATGCTAGCTAAGGAAATGCTGATAGCTTGATGGGTCACATCATTGCAGATCGTTATAATTGTGTTTCATTTTCATTTAATTTTGAAGATACCTTAAAAAAAGTGACGTGGGATGCTTCCTTGTCTTCACATTCGTCTTAGACATTGCTGCAGCTAGCAAAGCATACAATGGCAAGTTTACACAGGCTTTATATTGATTGGGTCTTGAAATTGTTTTGTTTTTTTAATTGCACCTACTGTATTTTAATTGGCTTCTAGTCTTTTGGGGTTAAATGCATTATTAATTTTGTCATCTGAAACAGTGATCAAAAATAAATGTAGGAAAGTTGAATGTTTTATTTAAAAGCACTATGATTTAATTATACTAAAAGAAAAGGACCATTATAGTGTAATGTGAATGAGAGTACTGTCATTATCATTACGCATACTGCACAACAAAATGAGGTAGTGAGCCCTTTTAGTGACATGTTACGTACTTGAAGACTAACAAACAAAGAAAACACTGCACTGACAAACACAAAGCAGAAACTTAAATATAATGCAGACTTTTATATATAATGGGTGCAATGCTTGGACGGTAGCCCAGATAGGTAATAGGTTCAAGAGCTGGTGAAAGAGATGGTGGGACACAGTGGACATGTTTGTGTAGTTGCTTTAGCTCAAATCTTAGCTATGCCACGCTTGTTTCATCTATCACTAACAACCATCATTTATCCTCAGAGGATGGCATTGTCCTCGGCAGAAGGGATTAACTCTGAACACATGTTAAAGGAATGTCTCAACCTTGTCATTGTTTCAATAAAGACTAACAGAATTATAAACAAACAATCAACACAAAACCTATGTCGGTTTTATGACAATTCTGCCATCATGGAGACATACTACACCCCTTCCTTCATCTCATTCTCTGAATTCCTCAACAGGAAATGAAAGATTTGCAGTTCCTCTACCTGTCAGACAACCGACTAGACTACATTCCTGTCCCACTTCCTGAGAGCCTACAAGTGCTTCACCTGCAGGTCCCACGCATTCTCCTTTTTTCTCCCAAAGTGCTTATTCTCAGGAGGTCAACAGATAATAATCGAGACAAACAAGCTATGAAAGATGCTAAGCTATAAATAATGTAAAAAGTGATTCAAAGAAGTGCTAACTGTCACACATTGGCCTTGAAATTCACATTGAGGACGTTCACAACCCATAAAACCATGACAAATCATAAAACAGCTCCAATTAATCAACTATCTAATGAAAATCATCATAGCTATCTTAAAAGAATAAGTTGCTGTCAGAGAATACAGACTTTACTTACCATTTTTGACAGCACCAACCAAATTCTGTCCTCACTTTCAGGGAAAATATAGTAAAAGCTTGGATTATGCAGCATAAGCCATAGTGAGTGCTCCATTATAAAATGTCAAATGGATGTACAAATAAATACATCAGCATCATTAAGCACCAATCTGAAAGTGACACACAGTTCCATCGATTTTGGGATGTTAATATTGATTAAAATTGACTATTCAATAAGGCCAAAAAGCCTATTTTCAAATGTAGTGGCAATATCCGTGAAGATCTATATACAGGTCTGTATTGCACTACAACATGAAGTCCTCCTGTTGAGATTATTCAGGTTTTTTTCCTAAAAAAAAAAAAGATATTTTAAACTACACCTAAAATTATGTGAAATTTAAGCTTTTGCCAATGTAATCAGCCCTTATCATTGTGAAGACAGAGATTAAACATGACACTGTAGATAGTAGCTTGGATGAGCACAATGCAGAGTCTCCAATACAATCAGTAGCCAACTTCCAAATACATGAAATGAATGATGCTATAAATTATGCACTATCCCCTCCACTACATCCCCTTGTCACATTTGTTTTGAAGAAAAGAAATGTGGTGCTGTCAGTATAGCTGAAGTCCAAAACTGTTGTCATATTGTTTTATATAATAATTAAAAGTTTAAGTAGATTAAAGGTTAAGTAGAGCAATCACTGTTCTTTCCTTAGAAAAATATTTAAAATATGAATATTCATCTTAATATCTATAATTTCAATCCTAACATATGGTGAACTTATTAAATAGTGCACTGCCTCTATGCACATATTCCAAGTTAGGTGAAAAGCTTGGCTTTTCTTTTTTTTTCTCTCCCTCACTCAAGTGCAGTCACAATTATTTAACTTTGTTAATTGAACAGGATTAATAGCCCTTAAATCACAGAACAGAATATTTCCAACATGATGGGGAGTAGAGGGCAAGAAACATTCCTAGCAGACTGTAACGAAATGTCAATTTTAATCCATATTAAAATAATAATAATAATAATAATGAAGCTGGATGATTTCCTGTCAGTATTACTGTTACCTAACTAATCATCATCCACTCCTATCCTGTTCAGAACAACAACATCCAGAGCTTGAATGAAGACACGTTCTGCAACAGTCACGACCGAAGCTACATACGCAAGGCTCTGGAAGACATTAGATTGGACGGAAACCCGGTGGATGTGAACCAGTATGCTCAGGCTTATGTCTGCCTGCCAAGAGTGCCTGTGGGAAACTCACACTGAGTGTTATTAGGGCATATGGCTACTCGACTGGCTCTGCTTCACTCGTAACAGGTGCTATGAGAGTCACTCTTTTAGATAATATGGCACATGTACGTCTAGGCCCTAACTGTCTAATCTTTTATTCAACTAACCACTACAAATGCACAAGGAATAGATAGAAAATATTCTTAGCCTATATACAGTTTTTCCTGAAATACACAGTATTTCCTTTTGCTCATTTCTAAAGAATTACCTAAGCTCTGTAAGTATCCTTTAGTAATCAACCTGATGTCTTTCAGTAGCTTACCTGACCCCAATCTTCTATGTCTGTATTTTTGGTCACATAATATGTCTGAATTCCTTGAATTGCTGCTGAATGCTTACAAAAATATTTGAAATTGCATTTTAGTTTGAATGTGTAACACAATTTTACCTCTAGGATGAGTGTGTTAATAAAGCATCAGTTTCTCACTCAGAAGCCTAACCTACTCATGACCACATGGTGGCATTCTGCATCTTTTTTGAAGGCATTACTTATCTCCACACATGGATCATGGAATATATATCACATCATTTTACTGTGCAATATCATATATATCTTGCTATATTGTTTTAGAAAGGCATACAACCGAATTGACAATTCAGTTCACTCTTCTGAGCTATGTATCTTCGAATCACATATATATATATATATATATATATTCATAGATCGGACCCCCAACCCTGGAGGTGTGAGGCAATCGTGCTCACACATGGTGGCTTGGTGGTTAGCACGTCTGCCTCACACCTCCAGGGTTGGGGGTTTGATTTCCTCCACCATGTGTGTGTGGAGTTTGCATGTCCTCCCCGTGCCTCATAGGTTTCCTCCAGGTACTCTGATTTCCTCCCCCGGCCCAAAGACATGCATTGTAGGTTGATTGGCATCTCTAAATTGTCTGTGTGATTGCGTGAGTGAATGAGAGTGTGTGTGCGCCCTGCTATGGTTTGGCACTCTGTCCAGGGTGTATCCTGCCTTGATGCCCAATGACGCCTGAGATAGGCACAGGCTCCCCGTGACCTGAGAATAGATTGGATAAGCGGTAGAGAATGAATATATATATATTAGAGACCGAGTTACAGGTGACATCTATTTTTAAAACAATTGGCTCATGTAGTGCAGGTGGTTGCAAGGGGTTACTTAGCAACTCTCAAATATTTATAGTATGACAATCACACAGGCACATAATCTAAAGATACATGTGAACCATTTACATCTTTAGGCATTTCTCTAATATTTGTCTTCAGCTGTATATGACTGACCAATAACAGAAGATTGTTCTTGTATATAATATTTTAAGTTTTAATCTCAAAAAAATGTTACAAAACCATATATAGAATCATGTAATTCCTCAGAGGCTCATCTGCAGTCCTCACTGTGTTTATGCTTGTTTTAAACCAATCACAGTATGAAATAAACAGAGACTCTGAACATAAAGTAAGGTTGTAGAAAGTCTGATGTTACCATACTGAACTATGTCACTCAGATTGCCACAGCATATATAGTAGAAGCGATTCAACTCTGAGATCCACTGCTAAAAAAAAAAATTTGCTATTTAAAATATTTAGTTCAATTTAAATACAAATTTGATATCAAAATTCTAATTTAAAATTATACATTTTATTTGTGTCTGTTTGTTTGTGTCGGTGACAGTCTGTGTCATAAAAAAGAGAATAGAAATAAAAATAAAATTAAAATAAAAATGCAAATACCTGTACAAGCAAAAGGAAAAAAATATCTAGAATATTCATAGATAGATAGATAGATAGATAGATAGATAGATAGATAGATAGATAGATAGATAGATAGATAGATAGATAGATAGATAGATAAAACTAGAGGAAGAAGAAACTAGACTCAAAATGGACTCATCCTCTGAGTGACATGGGATAGTGTGATTATAAATAATTAACTGTGTTCCAAATAAGTGAAATTGTGTAACCAGGAAATTCATTCGAGTTTTAACACCAAGTTTTATTTTTTTTTAAGTTATCAAATAACAAAGGCTTGAATGCAAAACTGTTTGTAGGAATTATAGTCCAAAGCCATCTTCATGGTCTCTAAGTAGTCTTGTGGCTGTTTTTTTTCTATATTTATATATAAAAGTGCACTGCTAAAGAAGATGACATCCTGTCAGCCAAAAACAGGAATCTAAGGCTGAAGTGGGCATTTTCTGCTCTGATATATTGTATATAAGACATGATAGGAGATTTGTTGTCAACAGCTTGGATCCATGCACCCAACCTGCCCTGTGTCAACTGATCCGGTTGTTATTGTGGAATAACAGTGTAGGGAATCTTTTTTTTGGGACAAATTGGGCCCCTGAATACCAATCCAGCATTGTTTAAATGTCACAGTCATATCTGAGTATTGTTTCTGAAAATGTACATCCTTTATAGCTACAATTTACCCATCTTATAATGGCTACTTCCAGCATGATAATGTGTCATGTCACAAAGCACAAAGACAATGGGACTTCAATGGCCTTGTCAGTCAACAGCTATAAATCCAATAGTACACCACTGGGATGTGGTAGAAAGGGAGATTCACAGCATTAATGTGCAGCTGACACAATCTGCCACAATTATACCAGGCAATCATGCCACCAAAAACTCATAGCTGTGTTTCCAGCATCTTGTGAAATCCAAGCCATGAAGAATCAAGACTGTTCTTAATAAAGTGGCTGGTTTACAGTAGAAAAAAGAACTTTTTCCAAGGCCTTGGTGCAATATGAAGTTAAATAAACAGACAGTTGTGCAAGTTGTGCAAAGTTACTAAATATCAGACAATTAATAGACATAATAGACACAGCACAATACTCAAATACAGCACAACCAATATAGTAATGTGTTCATAGCAGTGACTGTGTGTGTTGACTTATCACTACAACTGAGTAAATGTGCATTGAAAGGTAGTACATATGACAGCTAATACTGGTGTAAAATGACAAATCTATGAACATGGTGTAATAATGAATAAAATATAATGTGGCTAGGACATGATGATTAGCTCACCAGATGGATTGTACTAGTAAGTATATTATGACTGACTTTGTGCCCTATTAAATTTGTAGGAATTAAGGAATTTCTGGAAATGTAGACAGTATTGGCTAATGAAAACACTAAGATCTTCTTGCTTGTGCTTTGTTTATGCTAATCTTAAATACCCATGATGAGTTTTTCCACACTGATATTTTTGCATTATTATTTTCTGATTATTATGGTTACATTGATGATGCTATAATAAACCAGTTTCTGCTAAGTTTAGTGCAGTAACAGATTCCATCTTTAGTTTTAATACCAATGTTTAACATTATATCAAATTATGCAAATATTCATGTTACTGTAATAAACCAGGAGCAAAATACAAAGTACAAGAGTTTCTTCAGCAGTACTAATATAAAGACTGTACTACTAGCAATCTTCTAAACATGAAGAATATCTTCATAAACATAAAGGAATTAAGTTAAACCAAATGGTCAGCATGTCGGTAGACTATAAACTGTAACATTGTACATCAAGTTTCCCTTAAATGGCATTACTTAACACATTAATTAACATGAGCAAACCATGAACAAAACTGTTCATACTGTCAGTGAAGGGAAGTATGCACAGCAGGAGTCTTGTCTGTTCATATTATTGTCTGTGTACTGTCCTCATGTCTGTGTTGATTTCCTATATATATATATATATATATATATATATAATATATATATATATATATATATATATATATATATATATATATATATATATACATACAGGTATGGTGTCTAAAATAAAGTGCCCTTGGTGTGAATGTGTATGTGTCCATTATGCACTGTGATAGACCAATGTTGTATTCTCTTTTCTGATTGGCCAGATGGTGTGGATTAATTCTCTGTTTATCACTAGCAATGCAAACCACAGATTTCCTTTAATGCATACATTCTAATATGTTCATAAGTCTGTAGAAATAGACACTTGCTAGTATGGTGGACAATGCCATATAACTTTTTAAAATGTGCTGTTATTTAACAAATAAAGCATAATTTACATGGTGATTCTTTCTATAAGTGGATATTTATATAACACATATATTAGGAGTCTCTAGTGTCAGCACTTTGTTTTTTCATTTTTCACCTTCAGGACAGAGGACTTTCAAGTTTCTTGGTAGCACGAAAAGCTGCTTTTTTACGGTATTAATGTCAGGAGAGAGTAAAACAGAGGCTGGTGGGAGGAAAAAACTGCTTGTAGTACTATAAGGCAAGTAAAAACAGGACATTTTGCAGACATTACAGATTAAAAGATTATATAAATGCTTAAAAATGCTAACATTCATTACTGAACACAAATCCTCTGTGGTTCTATGGGTTTTGTTGAGCCACATCACACACCCCTGTTCTTGATTATTTTCCTATAACACCATGACCTGTCATGTTTCCTTACTTATTCCTTACTTAATAGTGAAGTACACATTTTGTTTATGTTAATTTATGACTTAAATAATGTTAGGAATCTGTGACACTTTAATAACAGAGCATGAATAATCCTGCACTAATACCTGAATTAACACGCTTAAATGTAAACTAATGATGAGTTAAGGCATTTAATAATGATGAACTAATGAAGAGCTAACCTTAACTACGACATGTGTGAATAATGACCACATGTCAATACATGTTTGTTAGTTAAGGTATTAGTTAACATGTAGGAGTTAAACTAAATCAAACATGCACTAGAAGAAAGAATATGAATTAAAACTGCATCATTTAAGTTATTTATATCATTTGTCATGTGCAGCTGTGTACACAAACATCATTGATTAGTGCTGGATTATTTTGGTAATTTACACTGATCTTCCTTATTGAATGTAGAAAGACACATTAATAAACTAACAAATGCCAATAACCTTTTCTCAGCCTGCTTTGTGTCTTTTATCCATTTCTCTTCAAATCCCACTGTAGTATTAATACGTGCTCTGGGTGGCTCGGGCCTGGAGCACTGCTCCTTTAACCACAAGGGGGAATTAACACAGTAACATTTAGTCATTAAGCAGACACTTTTAGACATGTAACATATAAAACCAGTGTTTTGTAGAATTATTTTCATGGATTTTAGTCTTAGATGTAGCATGTTTGATTTAGTTTATCACTATATGTTAATTAATACATTAAACATGTACTGGCATTAGTTTGTGATTAAAACATGCCTTAACTCATCGTTAGTCATATTTATGTAAGTGTTCATTCACTTATTAGAGCATGATTATTCATGTACTGTTATTGTTGCCTTAGTAAGGGTTACCAGGGAATCTCCATAAGAAACATTACCATATAACTGGAAAGTATCATGAAACATGAAAATCCATTATTTATTATTAATACTTAATTATTTATTCTTCAGAAATTTTGCTTACTGCCATATGTCAATATAGTATAGGAAATGCAGCAACTTTTTGCACCTTAACAATATAATATATAAATAGATGTGTGTAATGCATGTAATATCATTGCTCGTCTTTACACACAGATTGCACAACGTCTGACATTGCTGTTCTGGGCTAGGAGCAAGCCCTGCAAAAGAAATGTAGCAGTGGAAACAGTGAGTCTGCCCAGAGTTCTGCACTTCATCAGCAGATGAGAGAACGAGACGTGCTTAGAGTGCTTAAAATGTCCTGCTAAGGACTAAGGCTTATGGCTCAGCATGATGATCTCCTTATTTTTCCCATCCTCCTTTTTGTTTTTTCCGTTTGTGCTGACTCATCCTCCCATCTTCACTTCACTAAAGACTCATATCCTGTTGAAACGTAACTCACCTTATAGCTCCAGGGGAGGAGTCAGAGCACGTCTGCTCTTTGCACATTTGACTAATTGCTACATAAAGATGTCGAGTGCAGGGTTATCAAAGAGACGGAAAAGTAGGGATCTTTGGAGGGAAATGGGAGCTGGATGGTGTGAAATGCGACTACAGATTTTTGTTCCATTCCCTGGCACATGTCTTGGGTTTCTGTCTGTGGATTTATTGATATTCTGTTCACTTTCGTCTCAAAATCCTGCCACACTTCAATAGATTCTACATTCATTTCTTCACTTACACACCTATTCTCTATCTCTTGCTTGTCTGTCTCTTTCTTATTCTCTCTGGCTTACTCTCACTCTCTCTCTTTAGCATTCCTCAGTGGTTCCTGTTTCAGTCTTGTTCATCATTCTAATACATAACTCTGCATCTAATTCAGCATTTATCTGTTTCTCTCTCACACGCTCTCTTTCTACGTCCCTCCCTTCTCACATGAAGGTGACCTTGCGTTCTGCTTGCATTTTACCAATTGATCGCATCACTGGAAGGACCTGGGGGCTTCCTTCCTACACGACAAGGCAAGGGAGGGGCGGCACATAGGTGCATATGGTGCGGGGGTGTAGTGCAGCACATTGTGTGTGTGTGTGTGTGTGTGTGTGTGTGTGTGTGTGTGTGTGGGGTGTGTGTGTGTGTGTGTGTGTGTGTGTGTGTGTGTAGCCAAACTAGCAAACAGGAACACATAAAACCTGCATCCATCCACCTCTCAGTGATCCCAGCTGCCCTAAGCTATCGAATAACTGAGTCAAGCCTCCTCCTGAGTAACACACATCCTGACCTCGTACACCCACACACAACGACAGATTACATCCTCAAGCATGCAAAACTGCATCGTAGCAACACTATATGCATTATAACTCAACTGCTTAGTGTTAAACCTAGACCTGCTGTCATCCTGCTGGTCTGTGCCTTGTCTTCATCCATTTTTTACCCCCATTTACCTACTGTGTATATGCTTATATAAGCAGTCAAATTACTATTTGTGCATTTTTGTTCTGTGATTTTATATATGTGGCATATTATTTTATATCACTTACTGGCCACTTACTTTAATAGAAACACTTCAATCATGTGGCAGAAGGATAAGTGCTTCACTTAATGTTCACGTGAAAAATCAGATACGTCTCAGTGTTTTCGACCATGGCATGTTGGTGTTGGTTTAAGTATTTCAGAAACTGCTGATCACAGAGATTAGTCTAGAGATTAAGCAGGATGGTGGTTAAGGCTCTGGGTTGTTGATCAAAAGATTGGAGTTCAAGCCCCAGCACCACCAAGCTGCCACTGTTGGGCCCTGAGTAAGGCCCTCATCCCCTCAGCCAAAACACCAGCTCCAGGGGTGCTGCATCATGGCTGACCCTGCACTCAGACCCCAACCCTCCAAGGATGGGATATGTAAACAAAGAATTTCACTGTGCATTAATGTATATGTGACAAAAAAAGGCTACTTAACTTTAACAAAAAAAATGTCTAGTGAGCATCAGTTTTCTTTTGTTGTTGTTGGTGGTGAGAGAGGTCAAAGGAGAAGGTAGTTTGAGCTGACAGAAAGGCTAGAAACCATGGACTGCAGCAGCAGAAGACTACTCCGGTTCCACTTGTGTCAGCCCAAACCAGGAATCTGTGGCTACAGTAAGGACAGACTCACAGTTGAAGATTGGAAGGTTGCCTGTGAGAGAGAGAGAGATAGAAAAGAAGACATTTGTTCTGCTGCAGAGGGAAGAGCAGAAGATAGGAGAAAGAAGAAAAGTAACAAACTAATGAATGTGAGCAGAGGAAAAGGCAGAGAGAGAGAAAAGAGAGCAGAGTCATGGCTACACTACAGGCGTAATGTGTGGGTGGGTGAGAGGCACAAGCATGCGCATGCATTGACGATCAATAGAGGACAGCGTTATGGACAGACAGAGAGAAAAAACAAACAACATCTACGGAACTTCAAGAGTGAAAAGCATTTTAGGAATGTAAAGGTGATCGCTCATTAAAATTCTGCAGGAATTGAATTCAAGACAGCGGCTCATTAAAATTCCACATGCCTTCTTTCATTATATGGCTGTTCATGTTCATTAGCACCTAAACTAATAAATATTACCTTCGAAGGTACACGAGTTGTTCTGATCTGATATGTAAAAATGATTCATGATATGGTTAGCATTTGTTTTCATTGGTGGTCACATTAAATTTCAACACTAAGAGACAGACAGCATTTTTATTACCCTCAAATATTCACTGGTCAATCATAAAGAAAATGCCAGGCTGAGGAGTCACATGTAACAAAAACCCAGGAGGAAGGCCTGTGTACTTTGCAGGAGTCTTGTGCTTATACAACAGAGAGAGATATAATGCAAGGCTCTAGAGCAGCACAGTTAACTCACAGCTTTGGAATCACTGAGAATTGCCCTGCTTCCTCTTCCTTTTGTGGAAGAGGTATGCAGCAAGAGAAAAGGGGTGCCTTGAGCCAAGCTTCATAAACCACTGCTCCATTCCCATGAGACTTACAGGATGGTCGGGTGGGATTTTGACGAGGGGGTGTACTTAAAATGAGTCAAGTCCACAAACAAGCTGCCCTCTCAGCTGTTGTTATCCAAGTATGGATTTTTTTTAATAAATCACAGTGACAGTTGATGTTTGCATTTAGATTATCTATTTAAGGGAAGGTTTGCTTAGCAACATGATCGTCTGATGGCATTTCACCATGGCACTCACATCCCTTGACAGATAATGTACAAGTTTGTGCTTCGCTGTAATGATTAGAAAGTTGCATCTAATGGTTTTGTTACGAAATGAAATAACGAAGACAGGATGAGGTGTTAGATGGATAATGGCTTTTAGAGCAGCGCGAAAGGGAAAAAAAATACACTGCATGGGAGAACGTGCTAAATGGCTAGAAGAAGGTTATGAAGAAGAATATTATTCAACTGATTTGATATAAATGGTTGTTCAGTCCATGTTTTATTTGATGCCATTTTCATAGACTCTCTCACCTAAAAATATACTTTAAAATTTTTAATGCTAGAACAAGGAAATTTTAATGGTTCACTTGAACCATTAAAAGCAATAATCTTCTTAAAAAATAAGCAGTTGCAGCCTTATGACAGTATACATGCACAATACAAACATTTTTGAAAGTAGCTTACTACTAATTACTAACTAATGTCTTAGACAAGATGGCTGGTGGCATATTTACTGCTCATGCAGTGTTCAGTGGTATATAATTCTGCTCCTCCATCCCTGTGTTACGGTGGGCAAGTTCCCTTGTAGGACCACTAGGGGGCTTTCTGCAGGGGTTGTCCTGTCATGTTTGTTTTTGTTTACATCTGCCATGTGTTCGTTCTAGCCCCGCCTTATCCTAATGTGTTCCTGCCTCTGTTCACCTGATCCCTATGTTCCCTGTGATTACTTACTCTATTTAAAGTGGTGTCTGTCTCTTTCTGTTTGCTAGTCCTCGTCTGAAGTGGCGTGAGTAGTGTTGTGTGTTTGTTCATGTTCTATGTTCTTTTGTTAATAAACCCCTGTCGGTGTCTACCCTCGTGTTGAGTCTGTTCCATCTTGCCGGACACTACCGGCCATAACACCCTGACACCTCCATCCCTGACACTATCGACCCAATCCAGTTCACCTACCGCACCAATGGGTCTACAGATCTCACGTCCTTCATGCCACCTTCATCCAGATTGACAGCAATAAAAAGTACTATGAGAGGCTGATGTTTATAGACTATATCTCTGCGTTCAATACTATGCTGGCCTTCAAGCTCAAGGTTCTTGAACTTAATGCCTCACTCTGCAACTGAGTACTGGATTTCCTCATACAGGCAGACACCAGGTAGTGAGACTAGGCCACTTCACATTCAACTCCCTCGCCCTGTATCGGAACACTGGAGCACCATTAAGTTGTTTCCTGAGCTCCCTGCTTTAGTCTCTCTACACACAGCTACTGTGTCACTGTCCCACCACAGGTCCAGTTCTGATGTCAAGTTCACTGATGACACAATTATCTCCAACAACAATGAGACTATATACCTTGTCAACATGGAGAAACTTAAAGCTTGGTGCCAGTCTAACAGTCTCTCCCTGAATGTCAACAAATCTAAGAAACTGACTGTCGACTTCTGGAAGAGACAGCAGCAGAACTACACTCCACTTATAATTGGCAGTATTGCTGTGAAAAATAGTGGATAACTTGGAGTACCTTGGAGTACACATCTCTGACCTGGCCTCATCACATCCAAACTCAAGTGAAGCAATCCAGACAGGAATTGTACCATCTGAGATTACTGAGGAAATTCAGGATCTCCACAGTGATCCTTAAAACTTTACTGGTACTATAGAAAATCTTCTGATTCAGAGCGTCTCAGTGTGGTACGGAAACTACACAATCCAGGACTGTAAAGGCCTGCAGAGAGTGATGCGCCTAGCTGAGCACATCTCCGGGTCTGCTCTCCCCTCTCCGTATCACATCTACAACAGACAATGCAGTACCGGAACTACAAACATCATCAATGACTCCATCTACCTCGCTAACTGTCTGTTCAGCTTGTTGCAAAGCTGAATATTTTCCATGAACCACTTCCTAAGCGTTTTACTCGTTTACACAATTTTTTATTCATTTATAGTTAGGATTGTCTCTGTTAGTTGTCTGATGTTTCATGTACACATACTTTCTGTCACCAGCCTCTATTTTTTGTTCTTTTTCAGATAAAAAATTATGCTTGTTACCTGCTGCGGAGGTGGTAGGTCAAGTGGTTAAGGCTCTGGGTCATTGACTGGAAGATTGGGGTTCAAGCTCCAACACCGCTAAGCTGCCACCATTGGGCACTTGAGCAAGGCCCTTAACCCCACCTGCTCCAGGGGTGCTGTATCATGACTGACCCTGCACTCTGACCCCAACCCCCCAAGGATGGGATATGCAAAGAAAGAATTTCACTGTGCAGTAATGTACGTGACAAATAAAGGCTACTTAACTTAATTACTGAAAACTCAAAATAAAACTTGCAGAAAAGCTATACCTTTATGTTTGACAGTTACAGTCCTGAAAGAAATGCTAAAAAAATCTCCTCCAAGAAAACTTTACCATTTCAACAAGTATACATTTTTCATCCTGTTGTTACTGTGGCAAGAAAACCACATTCAATCAAAAAAGTACAGATTTGAACAGCGCTCTGACATGACAGCATTTAAGGTCTTTATGTTAGTAAACATTTAATATTTAATTAAATTATTTCATACAGGATAACAATGCTAGTTACATATGTAGCACCAAGTGACCTTATGGTAAGATTACCCATTATTATTAAGCAATCTATTGTTTAGACAGAAGTTGAGGCAGGCTCTGGGTGGTCAGGTAGTGCTGCCAGATGACTGGGAAACTACAGCAGAAGTGATCAGGGAGACAGGGAGAAAGGTGCTGGGTGTGTCATCTGGAAGGAGGAAAGAAGATAAGGAGACTTGGTGGTGGAATGAGGAAGTTCAGGATAGTATCCAGAGGAAGAGGTTAGCCAAGAAGAAGTGGGACATGGACAGGACTGAAGAGAATAAACAGGAATACAAGGAGTTACAGCGCAGAGTGAAGAGGGAGGTGTCTAAGGCCAAGCAGAAGGCATATGAAGAGTTGTACACTAGGTTAGACACTAGAGAAGGAGAGAAGGACTTGTACAGGTTAGCTAGGCAGAGGGATCGAGATGGGAAGGATGTGCAGCAAGTTAGAGTTATTAAGGATAGAGATGGAAGGGTGCTCACAAGTGAGGAGAGTGTACAGAGGAGATGTAAGGAATACTTTGAGGAGCTGATGAATGAGGAAAATGAGAGGGAAAAAAGAGTAGAAGGGGTGAACTCTGTGGAACAGAAAGTAGATAAGATTAGAAAGGATGAAGTCAGGAAGGCTTTGAAGAGGATGAAAAGTGGGAAGGCAGTTGGTCCTGATGACATTCCGGTGGAGGTCTGGAAGTGTCTGGGAGAGGCAGCAGTGGAATTTTTAGCTAATTTGTTCAACAGGGTTTTAGAGAGTGAGAGGATGCCTGAGGAATGGAGAAGAAGTGTGTTAGTGCCGATCTTTAAGAATAAGGGTGACGTGCAGAGTTGCAGTAACTATAGGGGGATAAAGTTGATGAGCCATACAATGAAGGTATGGGAAAGAGTAGTGGAAGCTAGGTTAAGGAAGGTAGTGGAAATTTGTGAGCAGCAGTATGGCTTCATGCCCAGAAAGAGCACAACGGATGCAATTTTTGCTCTGAGGATTTTGATGGAGAAGTATAGGGATGGTCAGAAGGAGTTGCACTGTGTGTTTGTAGACTTGGAGAAAGCATATGACAGGGTGCCAAGAGAAGAGCTGTGGTACTGTATGAGGAAGTCAGGAGTAGCGGAGAAGTATGTCAGAGTGGTGCAGGACATGTATGAGAGGAGCAGGACAGTGGTGAGGTGTGCTGTAGGTCAGACAGAGGAGTTCAATGTGGAGGTGGGACTGCATCAGGGATCGGCTCTGAGCCCCTTCCTGTTTGCTATAGTGATGGACCAGTTGTCAGAGGAGGTCAGACAGGAGTCTCCTTGGACAATGATGTTTGCAGATGACATTGTGATCTGTAGTGAGAGCAGGGAGCAGGTGGAGGAAAACCTGGAGAGGTGGAGGTTTGCACTGGAGAGAAGAGGAATGAAGGTCAGTCGTAGTAAGACTGAGTACATGTGTGTGAATGAAAGGGAGGGAAGTGGAACAGTAAGGTTACAGGGTGAAGAGGTGAAGAAGGTACAGGAGTTTAAGTACTTGGGGTCAACAGTCCAGAGTAATGGAGAGTGTGGGAATGAGGTAAAGAAGCGAGTGCAGGCAGGTTGGAATGGGTGGAGAAAGGTGTCGGGAGTTCTGTGTGATCAGAAAATATCAGCGAGAATCAAGGGGAAGGTGTACAGGACAGTGGTGAGACCGGCCATGCTGTATGGTTTAGAGACAGTGTCACTGAGGAAGAGACAGGAGTCAGAGCTCGAGGTAGCAGAGCTGAAGATGTTGAGGTTCTCTTTGGGAGTGACAAGATTGGACAGGATTAGGAATGAGTACATCAGAGGGACAGCTCATGTTGGACGTTTGGGGGACAAAGTTAGGGAGGCCAGATTAAGATGGTTTGGACATGTTCAGAGGAGGGACAGTGAGTATATTGGTAGGAGAATGTTGGACATGGGGCTGCCAGGCAGGAGGCAAAGAGGAAGGCCAAAGAGGAGGTATATGGATGGAATTAATGAGGATATGAAGCTAGTGGGTGCAAGGGTTGAGGATGCAGAAGATAGGGATAGGTGGAGAGAGATGATTCGCTGTGGCGACCCCTGAAGGGAAAAGCCGAAAGAAGAAGAAGAAGATTAAGCAATCTATTGAATCTATTGGACAATAGTAACCTGTTATTTCTGTGCTCCATTTCTGTGCTCCAGACCTGCACAATCCATTCTGATGTCCTACTTCAGGTTGGAGTCTCATCATTTGGAGGCCGCTCACTGCTGCTGAGGATGATGCCACATTTACATACATGGGATAAGTCTACTCTTTTAACATTCAATATCTTAACTATAATGAATGCAGAAATTACGCTGATGCTCATATTCATAATTTGCTCAAAAGCTCCTGATTTTGCACATGACTATATAGTGTATAGTTATAGAAATGAAATTATTGGCAATCTGGTGTCAGTCAGATGAGGATGGCTTCCATTTTGAGTCAGGTTTATCTCAAGGTTTCTTCCTCATGTGGTCTCAGGGAGTTTTTCCTTGTCACAGTTACCTCTTATTTGCTCAATAGGGATTTTTATACCTGTAAAGCTGCTTTGCAATAATGTTTATTATTAATAGTGCTATACAAATAAAATGGAATTGAACTGTCTTTTGGAACCAGTGCTGCTTTGACATAAACTAAATAGATAGTGTTACACAGAAAGCTGACTGCATATCAGCAATATTAATATCTAGCACCATACCATACAGTCACTTTGTAACTTGTTGGAGGTCTAAAGAAGGTATCAGGGTACTTTTCTTTTACAGGCTAAGTAGTGCATTTAATATCATTTATGAATAAGACTATTTGTGGTTGTGTTTCATTTATTTTTAGAATAAAACTTCATGAAATCTAATTTAATGTCAATTAATCTCATGATATTATTTAACATAAAATAAACAAACAAACAATAAATCAAGGAATAAAAAAAATTGCAAATGTATTTTGATATAGAATTTTTCAAATATACTTCATTTATTCTAGAATAAAAAATCATAGGTTTTAACAAATTTCTCTGCAAGAAATCATCACTCTAACTTGGATTGTTTTGCACAGACAGAATTAAAAATGTTTTTACACATTTGAAGCGGTTACAGATTCCTATCATTTTCATAACTAAATCAACTGATGTGATTGCCTTATGTACTGGAGGAAAAGGAACTGCTTGTTCTTGAAATCTTGCATTCCCTGATGAGCTGCTGCTAGTGAATATCAAGGCTACCAACTAAGGAAGCGTTAATAAGGGCGACAGATTGAGGCTTACTCCAAGTAAGTAAATTTGATCATTAGCGCAGCAGCTAATTACATCTACATCTGTGTGGTGCTTCAGACTGTAAAAGAGATACAGAAGTCATTCCAATCAGTCTGATATTTCTATAGCACAGCGCTCCCTGTGAGGATAACAAAGCTGCAGCCAACAAGAAAAGCTGCAAGGCTAATAGGCCTGAGATGAGACCATGAGTTCATCCTCCACTGCCAGCTCTTACTCTGTCCATCATTGCAAAAGGACCACCGTAGACCAGATGTCATTTGGATAGTGGAGTGTTTTCAGCACAGCAGTGACACTGACATGAGAGTGGCCTGTTAGTGGTGTATGAGCAACAGCATCCTGTGGTCAGATGATGTGTAAATTTTAGGAACGAATGGATGCAAACAAGGCAGATTATTTCATTTATCATCCATTTCCTATTCAAAAATGCCTGACGGAAAAACTAATAGTAAATATTAAAAAAAGAAAAAACTACAAGAACTACAAGTAGATCTAATTTTGTTTGTTTGTTTAAATGAAAAATTACACCATATTTGGTATTATGTTTACGGTATTTGGTGTTTGGACTTCTTTTCATGTTTGTCTTCTTGACTTCTGATGTTCCACCGATTCAGTAGTTTTTAGTCAACTACTAATTTAGCTTTCTCCACAACAACACAGACAGGGCGTTTATTCCTTTGCACATTTGGGTAACACCGTAAGAACTATATATATACATGAAAAACAGTATAAAAATGGTGCTTAGTGTTATTATGTACACTTTAGTTTACATTTACAAACAAATACCTCGTTGGCCTCTTGTTATGAAAAGAGGTCTTTGAATCTTTAAAAATCTCCAGTAAGTACACGTTAAAGTCCTTTATCCTTAAACATGAACAATCACAAACTTAAGTGCAACATAGCAGATCCTCATGAGGCGTCTGATCGTGAACGGTCCGACGGGCGACTCATTAATGCGTCACTTCCAAACGTAATGACGCATTACTTGTATCAAATATTTTTACTTAAAATTCGTACTAAATCTCATTTCAGTTCAAGGTTCAAATAATACAGCAAATTGTGTGATGAAAACAAAAAAGCAATATTTATACAGCAGCACTTACAAATATGGTTAGGTGGACGGAAAAATTTGTCCATGTTTTGTTATTGAACTCCTACTCTGGATTGAAATGTGGCTTGTTTTGAATGCAGCTACTACAGTAGTAAGATTCAAAATATTCGCACATGACAAAAATTCACATGAACTCTATGTTCATAGTCTGAGCGATTTTGGTAAAATTAATGTGTACAAGGAAGGCATGCATCAAGACTCTTCTCTGTTCTGGCACTTAGTTGATGGAGCAAACTTCCCCTAGATGTCTGAACAACTGAGTCACTGGGACTTTTCAAACAGTCTAAAGACCTACTTTTTCCTGAAGTACTTAAATTAGCACTTTAATTAAAAAGGGTGTTGTCTGTGTGCTTTTCTTACTATATTACCTCCCAACAGAGTTTTTAGACTGATCTTACTCTTAATCAGTGACCTAGAAAACCAGTGTTTATTGATAGAGACTTTAAAGCACTTCTGTAAGTTGCCCTGATTAAGAGTGTCTGCCAAATGCAATAAATGTAAATGTCAATGTATTTCAAAATGCAGTCTGGGATATGGAGTTTGACACTGACATTAGACTGTGAGTTTGTCTCACAACTCCATTTGTAAAACCCCTCATGGATTCATGATCCCTATTTTGGAAACCCCCTGCGGTATGAACTCGGCAGGGTATTACGGACTGAAACACTTAACAAAATTGAAATCATGACTGCAGCTGACTGTTTGCCTTTAAATGTGTGTGTGTGTGTGTGTGTGTGCGTGTGTGCGTGTGTGTGTGTACGCAAGTGTTTAATAGTTTGTTCAACGTCATTTTTCATACATCATATTCATTCTGCCAGTGAGACCATATAATGCATCACATCGCTCAACCCTAATAGTTTTATTGACAGTTAAATCTAATATTAAGACTGATTTTTCATTCTAAAAAGATTTTTCTGTATTTTCTGCTGTACACAACAATTACTGTACTGTAATATAGTTCCAAAACATGAAAAATACTTGATTTTCTAATCTTGGCCAAAAGAATGGATGTAGATTGTGAAACCTGCCAAATATTCCTGAAAAACGATTTAAGACCTAAAGCATTAGAGTTCATTAAATGTCACACACACACTGAAGTATTGACTACACGTTTATTGACAGGCAGTGCACCTGCCACCGATGATACAGTCAGCATAAAGTGTGGCCTATTACCAATTTCTTAGCTAGATTGAAGATGTTATTTTTTGACTTTTATTTTTTATGTTAATTTTTTTTATTCACAATGCTATGAACAGCTAAACATACCTAGTGAATACAAATATTAAATGTCAGAAGGGGTTAATTCTTAATCCTTATCTTTTCAATGTTATTAATAAATACAGTGTAAAGGTTCTCATATATTGTTGGTATAATAACATCTCCAGTATCAGCAGTCCTCTGAAGAGCTTTAAATTCATAGCAGCACATTCATCAACAGATATGCCTCGTGTCACTGAGGAACACATCTAATTGAAGCCATCCATCCTTCAGTAGGGGGACCAGAGAGATGAAGGAGCTGTTCCAGGAAAAAAAAATAACCATGCCTCATCAGAGTGGTAGCTGGAGGCTTGTAGTCATGCTGTTGGAACAACAAAACCAGAGTGGTGTGCTACACTATGTGGGGCCTGAAAATGGAGTAGAAATATATTTGATATTTTCATTTCCTGTTTGTGTATATGTGTGTGAGCTGCAGGTTAGCTGTGTTTGTAGCAGGTAGCATAACATGCCTCTGCCTCTGTTTAGGTTAAGACATTAAGTAATGGACATCAATAATCAATAATGGGATGTGACTGTTAACACCCTGCATTCAATTATTGTTCATAAACTGAATGTCCAGAATTGTTGTATTCCTCTAATACCACAGCAATTTGTCAGTAATTATATTTTTTATTTATTAAAGAAAGCTATGTCATACTTTTAACTATTTTAGTTACATGTCATGTTTTTGACAGTCCATGAGACTAGTTATCACTTACAGAATACCCTCGAATCACCACTTGCTTTCTCTCTTGATGTTATCATGCACAAGGTTGCAGGCAACCTAAGTAGGGTACATTAAGGGACAGTCACACACTACAGACAATTTAGAGATGCCAATCAGGCTATAACGCATGTCTTTGGACTGGAGGAGAAAACCGGAGAACCAGGAGGAAACTAGAAGAACAAGGAGAACACGTACACTCCACATACACAGGCCAGAGATAAGAATCAAACCCTCAACCCCAAAGATGTGGGGCAAAAAGGCTAACAGCTAAGTCCACTTTATCTCAAAGATAAAAAAAAAAAATTGAAATAAAAAAATGTTGTGGTAACCAGACGGTGCAGAAGTCCTGAAGACTTTTGTGGAAAACTTATTGACCATAACAAATCGCTGATACTGGAAACTATAAATCTTAAAAAGCTTCATGAACATTTTTAAATAAAATCTGTTTATTTATTTTGTCTTAGCTTTTGTAAATCATCCACCATATAATTCTTTGTGTATGAGAAGTTACCAGAAAAACAATAAAGTTGTAGATGGAGCACATTAGCACAACTCCATGGGCAGTGGTAATGCAAGTGGTTAAGGCTCTGGGTTGTTGCTCAGAGGGTTTGGGTTCAAGCCCCAGCACTGCCTAGCTGCTACTGTTGGGCCCTTGAGTAACACCTTTGACCCTCTATGCACCAAGGGGCTAACCCTGTACTCTGCTCCTAAATTAAAAAGCTGGGATATGCAAAGAAAGTATTTCATGATCTGTAATGTTTATGTGACACAAATAAAGGCTTCTTCTTCTATAATAAACTTCTGATCAAGAATTTAGCAGTTCTGTTGTGTAATGAAAAGCATTAGCTTTCATGTGTTATTGTACTCTCAATATGTTGGTCAGTGTATTTTCTGTTTGTGAAATTGTGTGATGTTTCCTGTTTCAAGCTTGTCATCTAAAGAGAGAAAATCACATTCCTAGAAATGACTATAGGACAAAAAGGTTTAGACAGCTGAGGCAAGTGTTTGAAGGCAGCTAACCCCGAGGGGAAAAAGAAACTCTTTTGTTCCATAATGGGGTGCATGTTTATTTTGATGTGTCTTCCTTGCGGAAATCTCCCTGTTTTAATAGCAGTAAGCTGATGAGCAAACAGCAGCGTGCCTGAAGCAGAGAGCAAGGCCATGCACCATGGGATGTCTTTTTCATCTTTTGGTTCCAAAGAATCTCTCCTCATTATTGTATCGCTTAGGTCATGCTGGAAATAGCTGCATGAAGGGATGATTAGATCAATGACAAGCCACAACAGTACAGCACAGGCCTTAGCTAACAGTGTAAGAACAGATACAACACTGATGTTCAAAAGATTGTTCAAAAGATAGATTATTATTTAAGATTCAATGGAAAAGCTACAGCTTCCCTTCACAAGAATTGGGGAAAAACATTATTTCCAAATAACATCTCTTAAAAATAAGCTGGTTGGATCATTAAGGCACTAAATAATAACTACTGTGTATTTTTTGCTGAGTGGAAAGATGTTTTTCCTATGACATTTGCACCCTATTCCAGCCTAGAAATAAAAGCAGCTGTCTCTTGCTCACTTCCATTTCGGAAAATCCTTAGTCAACTTATCATTTTTCAATAGCTCTGCTTTAGCTCATTGAAGGTAAAGTCTTCCGATTTCCATGACATGAAATTTCCCAAGTGGAAATTTGAAGTGTTCAGAATTAGGACAGGACCCAGTCACGCCTAACAGTCGTGTGCTCCGTGCTCCTCCATCATGCTTTTTTTGTTGGCCCACAGGGGTCAGCAGCGAGTAGGGAGCAGGAGGCGTATAGGGCATGAATCTCATCGACATTCAGACAGCACACTCCGTAAATAAGCAGTCTGGTGACTGGGGACTCTCTGGCTATGATCTTTGGAGTGACGGGGCACGGGTATGTCTGAGATGTTGTCACACACCCTTTCATCTACAGTGAGGCAAGAACAGGAAGAACGTATTTGAACGTGTTTCCTCTGTCTCTTCACCTGCATTTAGAATTAAATTACAAATGACACTTTAATCAATACTGTTTTATCCAAATATAATGCATACATTTTTCTAATCTAAAACTAAAACTATGTTTTACCTGAGAATTAATTGAAATAAACTGCTCTGGGTACATCTTCTTAGATAATATCATGTTTCCTCTATTATTTTGTAGCTAATAATTGAGATGTAAAGAGATGGTCTGGATCAGTGGACTTTGCAATTTTGCAATTAGCATAACAAACACTTTGCACTCCACCCTGCGCTGGGTTGTTGGTGTTTTTGTTTTTGCTATCTAACAAAATGAATGAGCTGTTTAGCGTGCTATTAGTGCTCATGTTTTCATTCATAAGTCTAATTACAAATTCAGCAAAGAGTTTATGCATATGAGCAAGAGTCATTTATAGATAATGAATTAGGAAGGCACTGCGGCTCAGTGAAAATTTCCTTTCTTGCTCGAGTCAACAGGCGCATTATACACTACAGGATTGTAGTCAGGATGATTCGTGCCTCACACACACACACACACACACACACAAACAGCCTTTCTTTTCTCAACCTCCTAATTCTTCAATTTCACATGTTCAATCATTCAATCTCCCCTATATTCCATTTATTACCTCTCTCTTTCTCTCTCTCTCTCTCTCTCTCTCTCTCTCTCTCTCTCACACACACACACACACACACACAAAATTACACTGTCATCCTCACGCCTTCTCCCTGGCCATGGGAAACCCTAGACGTGATTAAGAGCCAAATGGAGTGCACTCTTTAAAGAACAAAGCGTTATCAGTCAGAAATGCCATATCTTTCAATCCTGCAAGGAACATCATTCAAACACAGATGCCTCCCTGTAGTGTACTGCTGATATCAGCCATTCTGTGTGCGTGTGTGTTTGTGTATATATGTGTGTGTGTGAGTGTGTGTGAGCTGTCTTTTCCATAGCCTGGCATGTTGATTAAACCAACTACTACTCACATTCTCCTCCACTATACAGGCTAGTTCTTTATTGTATGCATGTCACGCAGATCTGAACCTGTTCCTTGGCACTTTGCTTTCTGCTTGATCTCATTATCCCACCAGTGCATAGACATTGATCTGCTGAGTGTGCTGGCTACACAAAGGTCAGACTGTGGATGAGGGCTGTGACAGATGGAGCTTCTACTGACAGCCTCTACTGATTGACAGTTTTGTGTGTGTGTGTGTGTGTGTGTGTGTGTGTGTGTGTGTGTGTGTGTGTGTGTGTGTGTGTCTGTGTCTGTGTGTGTCTGTGTGTTTTCTGGTTAGCAATGGGCCCTTTTACATATAAATGCTCTAGAACCAGCTTCCTCATCCAGACTCCTGTCCTCAGGGCAACAATTACAAGAATGAAAAATGGCCAACTGGACTCAGATCAAAATAAAACAGCAGTTGCTTCAAAAAAGCTTTTCAATCTCCTGATTTCAGGCATCATGAAATTTGTAATGGGGTATGGATATTGTGTGATTTCACTGTGAAACTAACCTTCTGCTCAAAATATAAGCCATTTGCATTTTTTTTTTATTTGAAAACATTTCTTAGTGCTGCTTTGTAAGGGTAACACTTTACTTAAAGACGCTTTCAGGGGGCTTTCATGGCAGCTTTATGCCCTTAATGACAACTAAGAGACCAACATAAACATTTATAAAAAAGAGGTGCTTGCTGTCATACCTTTATCTTTTGTTAGTTTTCATGTCAAGATGACATAGCATCCAAGTCAACTCATATAACAGAGCTTGTTTAAGGTTATGTCATTACACTTTCAGGGCTGGCTTTTGTTTGGAAGATTTGTCTGCTTGTGGCATTCCAGCATTACAAAATTGTGATATTGTTACACTGATATGACGTCATATCATCTTTATACCAAATTACAGAGCTCATATAATTTGTCAGAAGTTTCACCTTTATACATTTCCCCCAAAACAAACAACAACTAAAAAAAAAGCCTGGAAAAGCATCACACTGGGTCAGTGGGCTGCCAGTTTCAGCAATCAAGAGATATGCAACCAAATATTAAGTGTATCTTTCTTTTCAACCAATCATTTCAGGCAGTGGTAGCTCGTTTCAGGCAGCTGTAACCTGATCTTGTTATAGGATCAAGGTATGATGTGTTTTGATGGGTATGTTCTGAAATGCTTTTAATCCTCCCACCATGGTTGTAAAGATCTGTGTTACTGTAGCCCTCCTGTCAGCATATGACATTTAACTGAAGCTCTTGTCCTGTAAATGCTTGTATTACGCTGCCACATGATTGGCTGATTGGATAATTACATGAATAAACAGAAATACAGGGGATCCTATTAAAGTGGCCAGTAAGTGTATGTTGAATATTGTTTTGTTATAAAGCCATGAAGGGTTTAATCAATGACATCAATGGGGCAGCAGTCACCTAGTAGAAAACAGATCATGGGAGTCATATGAACTAGTTTGTATTTGTTCCATGCTTCATGCAGAAACACATTTTCCTCACAGCTGTACACTGTGCTGCATCGTGTTTCTGTGCTGAGCTGATCTGCTAGAATAAAACGTACTTATATGAACCAGGCTTCCCTTTCTTCCAAATGTTAATTTTATTTTTGTGGTGCTATGTGATCTAGTGATAATAATTATAATTCCTAGAAATAGAGTCTATGGCTTCTGAATGCAGTTCAGAAGATACGTTACTGTAATGTCCATTAATGAATCTCTCTTTGGACTTGTGCCTCAGAAAGTGCTTACAGATGAATGTTTTGTTGCAGCTGTCAGCTGTGAAAAGGCATGATTAATTGCGAGAAGAAAAGAAAAAACTATTTGAGGTACAGCCATAATGGTTTCACTGTCCTTCCAATTAAGAAAAATGGTGTGTATATTGGCTGTGTGAAGTCAAGGATACTTTAGTGCTGGGAGTCTCGGCTCCTTCAATGAAGATACTGAGTCATTTTTCCATTTCCATTTCCATTGAAGTCCTCTGCCTTTCTGATGACAGAGATTCCATTGTCCATTTAATAAGCATTTGACCGCATTTCGTGCAGAGGATGAAAACTGACAAAGTCTAGTTTTAAATTGAAATGATACTGGTATTCAGTGTTTTTTTTTTTCAAATAGGGAACTTCTTGCAATCTTTTTTTTCTGGCAGGTTAATTAAAGCATGATTAGCATTAACAATGCTATTTTCCAACTCATTCTGGACATCACTGCCAATCAGGGCCTGCACTCTTTTCTTTTGTCAAGACGTACCATTTAATATTGCCATGCGCCTTATCCAATTTAATCCATCTAAATTACAATTAGTAGACCGTGTTCCCTCGTAGTTCAATCCTGAGATGGGCTTAGGTTGGTTTTTCCCTAGGGCCCTGCTGCTGTGCTGTAAATCATTTAAAAAGCATAACCGTACTCTATATTATCCATTTATTTCCACATCAGTAAAAGAAGTTGACTTTAATATTGTTCATTTTTCAGTAGAAGTGTTGTCTTTGTACATGTATGTATGATTGTAGGATGCATTTCCAACATATGTCAAGGGTAAATGCAACTCCTACATCTTAAGTGCATTAGTACCTTCAGCTGCATCACTCCTTTTCCATTTGATTCACCTGCCATGGAGTATATTTACATAGAAATTGCATTGAGTCGTTTTTTTATGCATTTTATATGCCTCTCCTTTTCTGCATTCTCTCTGGCATCCAGAAATTTCCAATTCTCAGATATGAATTATAATAACTGGAATGGGGTTACTATTACACTTTCACACACATTTTATGCACAGAATAAAAATGGGTCAGTTACTTCAAAGTGGCATAATTTGTTATAATATTATTATTAGTATTATTTTTAGTGCTTCAAGCTATAGGGTCCTAGGTTCTTGACCTCAGATTAAGTGTCTGTGTTCCTGTGATCTCTCTGTGGATTTCCTCCAGGTTTTCTGGTTTCCTCTCACCTCCCAAAAACATGACAGTAGGTTAATTGGCTAAGGTTAATTGCCCCTAGTTGTGAAAGAGTGTATGAATGGGTGTATAAATTGGTGTACCATTCAGGGTGTATTCCAGCCTCATGCCCAAAGTTAACATAGAAGCTTCCAGTGATATATAAGAATGATGCAGCTTTTGTAGAGGTTTATCATTAGAATTTCAATTATTATTTTGCCTCACACTTCCGAAGTTGCGGCTTCCTGCCCCAAAGACATTATGTACTGGTATGTCTAAATTGTCAGTAGTATGTGACCGTTGAGGCCTGTGATGGTTTGGTACCCTGCCTTGTGCCCTGATTCCACTGGATAGACTCCAGGCTCCCACAACCCTGTGTAGGATGTGTGATACAGAGAATGGATGGATGGACCTACTGTCTAACCAATCTTGCTATTTTAATAAAATGTTTATGGCACTTGATTAAGTGGAGGGAGTGGAGGTGTGCAGGGGTTGCAGGAGGAATTACATCTTAGCTTATAAAAACAAATCCACCTTTCGTTTTCTCCTCCTGCAGTACACCTACAGTACTTCACCAACTGTCACCTATATTCCTGATCTCAGAAAGCCACGTTAGTCTGTTATATCAGTTTTCAGTCCAGATGCAGAAAAGTTCTCTCCATATCAGCAGTGGCTTTGGGAAGTGTAGCATTATTGAAGAGAGGTTTAAAAAAGTTTGGGTAGAAGTTTCTAGCAGCTAGCTTTTAAACAGAAATGCTACAACCCTGATTGGTTAATCTTGTTTCTCACATAGCAGCTGGTCTGTAATGTCATTAAGCAAGCCGAGCAACATGTTTGTAATAATGATGTTGTTGACCTTTAATGAGCATCATTACTATGTAATTTCTTCAATCTAGCCATGGGGGTCACAGTCCAGTGACTTCTGTGCCGGTCCCAAGCCCGGATAAATAGAGAGGTTTGCGTCAGGAAGGGAATCCGGCGTAAAACATTGCCAAATTTAACCATGCGAATCGTCAGTACTCTGAATTTCATACCGGATCAGTCAAGGCCCAGGTTAACAACGACTGCCATTGGCGCCGTTGACCTAAAGGGCGCCGGTGGAAATTGGGCTACTGTTGGTCAAAGAAGTAGAGGAGGGAGGAGAGTGCACAGACAGAGAGAGAAGAGGAAAGGTAAGAGTGTAGGACTGAGAATAGGAACTCTGAATGTTGGTACTATGACAGAGAAAGGTAGAGCTGGCTGATATGATGGAGAGAAGGAAGGTGGATATACTGTGTGTACAGGAGACCAGGTGGAAGGGTAGCAAGGCTCGTAGTATAGGAGCAGGATTCAAGCTGTTTTATTATGGTGTGGATAGTAAGAGAAATGAGGTAGGTGTGGTCCTGAAGGAGGAGTTTGTGAGGAATGTTCTGGAGGTGAAGAGAGTGTCAGACAGGGTGATGAGTCTGAAGTTAGAGATTGAAGGGGTGATGTTGAATGTTGTTAGTGGTTATGCCCCACAGGTAGGTTGTGAGTTAGAGGAGAAAGAGAGATTCTGGAGTGAATTAGATGAGGTGATGGAGAGTATTCCCACGGGTGAGAGAGTGGTGATAGGAGCGGATTTTAATGGACATGTTGGTGAGGGGAACAGAGGTGATGAGGAGGTGATGGGCAAGTTTGGAGTTACGGAAAGGAACCTAGAAGGACAGATGGTAGTGGACTTTGCTAAGAGAATGGACATGGCTGTGGTTAACACTTATTTTCAGAAGAGGGAGGAGCATAGAGTGACTTACAAGAGTGGAGGTAGGAGCACACAGGTAGACTACATCCTATGTAGAAGAGGCAATCTGAAAGAGATTAGTGACTGTAAAGTGGTTGTGGGAGAGAGTGTAGCCAGACAGCATAGGATGGTGGTGTGTAGGATGACTTTGATGGTCTGTAAGAAGAAGAGGTCAAAGATAGAGAAGAAAACCAAGTGGTGGAAGCTGAAAAAGGAGGAATGTTGTGAGGAATTTAGACAGAAGTTGAGGCAGGCTCTGGCTGGTCAGGTAGTGCTGCCAGATGACTGGGAAACTACAGAAGAAGTGATCAGTGTGACAGGAAGAAAGGTGCTGGGTGTGTCATCTGAAAGGAGGAAAGAAGATAAGGAGACGGTGGTGGAATGAGGAAGTTCAGGATAGTATCCAGCGGAAGAGGTTAACCAAGAAGAAGTGGGACATGGACAGGACTGAAGAGAATAGACAGGAATACAAGGAGTTACAGTGCAGAGTGAAGAGAGAGGTGTCTAAGGCCAAGCAGAAGGCATATGACGAGTTGTACACTAGACACTAGTTAGACACTAGAGAAGGAGAGAAGGACTTGTACAGGTTAGCTAGGCAGAGGGATCGAGATGGGAAGGATGTGCAGCAAGTTAGAGTTATTAAGAATAGAGATGGAAGGGTGCTCACAAGTGAGGAGAGTGTACAGAGGAGATGGAAGGAATACTTTGAGGAGCTGATGAATGAGGAAAATGAGAGGGAAAAAAGAGTAGAAGGGGTGAACTCTGTGGAACAGAAAGTAGATAAGATTAGAAAGGATGAAGTCCGGAAGGCTTTGAAGAGGATGAAAAGTGGAAAGACAGTTGGTCCTGACAACATCCCGGTGGAGGTCTGGAAGTGTCTGAGAGAGGCAGCAGTGGAATTTTTAACTAATTTGTTCAACAGGGTTTTAGAGAGTGAGAGGATGCCTGAGGAATGGAGAAGAAGTGTGTTAGTGCCGATCTTTAAGAATAAGGGTGACGTGCAGAGTTGCAGCAACTATAGGGGGATAAAGTTGATGAGCCATACAATGAAGCTATAGGAAAAAGTAGTGGAAGCTAGGTTAAGGAAAGTAGTGGAAATTTGTGAGCAGCAGTATGGCTTCATGCCCAGAAAGAGCACAACAGATTCAATTTTTGCTCTGAGAATTTTGATGGAGAAGTATAGGGATGGTCAGATGGAGTTGCACTGTGTGTTTGTAGTCTTGGAGAAAGCGTATGACAGAGTGCCAAGAGAAGAGCTGTGGTACTGTATGAGGAAGTCAGGAGTAGCAGAGAAGTATGTCAGAGTGGTGCAGGACATGTATGAGAGGAACAGGACAGTGGTGAGGTGTGCTGTAGGTCAGACAGAGGAGTTCAAAGTGGAGGTGGGACTGCATCAGGGATCGGCTCTGAGCCCCTTCCTGTTTGCTTTGGTGATGGACCAGTTGTCAGAGAAGGTCAGACAGGAGTCTCCTTGGACAATGATGTTTGCAGATGACATTGTGATCTGTAGTAAGAGCAGGGAGCAGGCGGAGGAAAACCTGGAGAGGTGGAGGTTTGCGCTGGAGAGAAGAGGAATGAAAGTCAGTCGTAGTAAGACTGAGTACATGTGTGTGAATGAAAGGGAGGGAAGTGGAACAGTAAGGTTACAGGGTGAAGAGGTGAAGAAGGTACAGGAGTTTAAGTACTTGGGGTCAACAGTCCAGAGTAATGGAGAGTGTGGGAAAGAGGTGAAGAAGCGAGTGCAGGCAGGTTGGAATGGATAGAAAAAGGTGTCGGGAGTTCTGTGTGATAGGAAAATATCAGCGAGAATCAAGGGGAAGGTGTACAGGACAGTGGTGAGACCGGCCATGCTGTATGGTTTAGAGACAGTGTCACTGAGGAAGAAACAGGAGTCAGAGCTAGAGGTAGCAGAGCTGAAGATGTTGAGGTTCTCTTTGGGAGTGACAAGATTGGACAGGATTAGGAACGAGTACATCAGAGGGACAACTCATGTTGGACATTTGGGGGACAAAGTAAGGGAGACCAGATTAAGATGGTTTGGACATGTTCAGAGGAGGGAGAGTGAGTATATTGGTAGGAGAATGTTGGACATGGAGCTGCCAGGCAGGAGGCAAAGAGGAAGGCCAAAGAGGAGGTATATGGATGGAATTAATGAGGATATGTAGCTAGTGGGTGCAAGTGTTGAAGATGCAGAAGATAGGGATAGGTGGAGAGAGATGATTCGCTGTGGCGACCCCTGAAGGGAAAAGCCGAAAGAAGAAGAAGATTACTATGTAATTTCTTCACAAAACAATGTTATGTAACACATACAAAATCAACTATGTTGTATATGTGTTTATGAGCAATTGCTAGCAGGGCATTTTTCACAATTTGAATTTATTTACAGTTCAAACTAATATATGTATTTGAGTTAGATTGGTATTGATTACTGCAAAATTCTATAATTCTGTAATTCACTGTGTGATTATAGATAACAAGACTAAATGTGAAAACATTATAGGTAAATGATCTGGAATTATTTATTGAAGTGTTGAAGAAGCTAGCTAGCTAACTAAACAAGCTAAATGATAGTACATTTAACAACAATGACAGGAGCAAGAAGTGTCTGTTGAATGGAAATTAAACTGTAAACATAGATGGTATCTTTGCAGCTAGACATAACAGGATAAATTAATTTCTCAACTCTATTATTTAACGAATAAAGAAATAAAATCAGTGCTTTACTCTTAAAATGCATGTTTCAATTACAAGCATTTCTACTCTGTGTATTTTAATACCTCCATAACAAAAACTCCATCAAGGATCTGACTTCCTTTTTGTGTTGGAAAAAGCAACAGTAATATACAGGCTTTGCTTGAAGGTCAGTCCTCCCACCAGCCATGACAGAGTACTCATACACAGCACACGAGTTCGTAAAAGCTCTCGTATAATGTCAGTCACATGTTTCTGACACATTCAGCTGTATGTCAAGGTCTCACGGATAATCAGTTGATACTTGACATGCAGAAGTCTTTGCTAACGCTTGGAAATAAATGATCCATCAGGTTTAATGGTTTGATTTTTTCCCAGTATAATATTAAGATAATTGTTACATTACAACCTGTAATGGACTATAAATTGGATCACAGTTTTATAATGCAACTAAAAACACCACAATACGAGGGCAATAAATCTTTAACTCCGCTATTTACTATTGATAAAACAATTTAAAAAAAATTATAGAGCTTGGCAAATTTGATTCATTATTTTATTGAGTTATTCAGGATAATACAGTTAATACAGGATTCTTCACCTTAAAAGTTCATAAATCAGCTCATGTGTAACATTCAGAAACTGACAGTTTCACAGAGGCAGATGAACTATTAAAGTTTGTTTGCATCCAGAAATTCAGCCTAATTTTTCTAGTCAAGGTGAAAGCTCATGGCATGACAGTGTTGCTATATAGACCACTCTTCTGATCTGCAATGCAAATGCCAAAACTGTGACTGCCCAAGACATCTGACCAGAGCTGTACCAGTCACACACCACACTGCTATATATAGTATGTAGTCAGTATATATGTGGGTTTTTTTGGCTCTGTAACTGTCATATTGTTGGTTTACGTTAGAAAAACATGGTATGGAGAGATATTTGTGCAAGATAGCATGCAGAACTTGTTGAAAATTACTGCTACCACCCTAAAGTTGATTATTTTTCTATAACAGCTTCAACATCTTAATGTGTTTGGTTCTCCTAACACCAGGAAATTTCCATCCATTCAGACATCCATGCGTTTTGTGTACCACCTATTCTACACAGGGTCACTGACAACCTAGAGCCTATTACACAAGGCAGAGGGCCCCCTAGATGAGGTGACAACAATCACATACACACTCATTTAGACAATTTAGAGATATCAATCAGCTTACAACATGCCTTTGGACTGGGAGAAGAAACTGGACTACTCGAGGAAACACCCTAAGGGAGGACATGCAAGCTTCGTGCACACAGGGCAAAGGAAGGAAATGATCCCCCAGCCCCGGGGGTGTGAAGTAAACATGCTGACCACTAAGCTGCTTTATCCTGGTCAGGGTACATGATGCATCCTGAAGCTATTACGAGAATGCTTGGCATGAGTCAGGAGCAAACTTGAATGGAATGCCAGTCCATCACAGGGCACCATGCACACACACACACACACACACACACACACACACACACACACACACACACACATTCACATACTCACTCTCAGATAAAGACCAACAGTGTTGTATTCACTTCTTAATCTCAGTAATTTTACTTTATGCAATGTTAATGTTATAATGCAACTTACCCCACCGACATTAGAGGCATGTGACAGGGAATCGACAACAAGAAGACTTAAATAAACACTACCCTATGAACACTGCTAACTCTCTACCAATCAACCGATACTGCAGAGGTTACTACACTCTTTGTTCCTGATAGTCCTTAAAGTCTGTGCAGGCCAATTCACTGGCATTTACAACCTCTTGCTCTCTCTGCTGTAGTCCCCACATGTTTCAGAATGTCAACCACTGTGCCTGTACCAAAGGTGGTAAACTGCATGAATGATTGGTGCCCTGTTGCTCCGACCCCCGTTGTCAGTAAATGCTTTGAGAGCCTCAACAGAGACTGCATCTGCTATGTGCTGCCCACCTTGCTTAACCCATCGCAGCTTGCTTATCGCAACAGCCACTCTGCTGGCAATGCCCACACATCTTTCTCTCCCACCTGGGCACATAAGTGAGCATGTTGTTTGTAGAGCACAGCTCAGCATTCAATAGCATTGTGCCCTCAAAGCTTAACTTAAAACTTTGGACAAGGTTCTGGTTCTGGTTTCTGGGCCTGAAGAGCCCCATTCAATCAGTTCTGTGCGCCTGGACTTCCTGTCAGGCAGATGCCAAGTGGTCAGAATTGTCAGCAACACCTCCTGTCACCTCTGACCCACAAAGCTGGAAGCCTGCACCCAGCTCCAGTGCCATCTTCGAGTCTGCAGATAACACAATGGTGGTAGAACATTTGAACGCCAACAACAGTGAAACACAGAGAAGAGCTGTTCATTCAAAAAGACTGCTAGCAGGAAAACCACCTCACACTTAATATCACCAAGATCAAGAAGCTTGTAGTGGACTTTAGGAGACAGGACAGGAAGCACATCCCAATCACCATTGATGGGATACCAGTGGAGAGGGGCAACAGCTACAAGTTCCTCTGTGATCACTGAGGTCTTCACATGCATATTCTTCCTCAAATGACTAAGGAGCATTTGTATTCTACACCTACTCTGTAGTGAGCATCCTGACTGGCTGCCTGGTATGGGCACAACACCACCCTCAACCAGAGAGATCTGCAGGGAATGGTACGGGTATCCGAGCACATCAGCCAAGATGAGCTTCCTTCCCTCCAGGTTATCTACACCAGGCGGTGTCTGAGGAAACCACACAGAATCATCAGAGGCTCCAGTCACCCAATCCATAGCCTGATCTCACTGTTGCCATCAGGCAGACAGTATCACGGCATCAAATCCCACACCAGCAGGCTGTGGGATAGTGACTTCTCGTTGGCCATCAGAATGTTGAACTCCAACCAATAACACCACCACAAGCACAACCCACTCTATCTTCCATGCACTGTACTTTATCATCTATCACTTACATTTACACTGACTGATAGAGACTTCTGATATCAGGCTCTGACCCTGACTCTCCTTGCACTGTATGTGCAATATCTCCCACTACAACACTTTTGGACTGCATATAGTGTTTACAGTTTTTCTGTTCCCCTTATAACATTTGCATTGAGTACTTAAAGCACTCTTTTTGCACATGACAATAAACTTGAAACTATATACTTTAACGCTATGTCATAAGGCTAGCATAGCAAGTGATGGCAAATATCCTACATTCTCCATGTATAGCAGTGTCATGTTGCCATTATTGGTAATTGCCATGACAGCTGCATAATATTTGATGTCTTGGCAGTTTGTGTCACATGTTAATCCGTCACATGCTGTTTCTAATTCCCACATTAAGTAATTACATTCATCTTAATGAATAATGCTATGACAAACATTGATTGATCTCATAATCCTTTGGGTCTCTTACCTCATAAATATGCCACTTTTTATTAATAATGCTTCATAAAAGTACATGAAGTTGGTGAATTTTTGACTGCAATATGTAAGAGATAACACAACAAAACATCCCTAAAATAAAATAATAAATAAATAAATAGAATAATGAAAGAGGCAGAGACAAAGAAGCTGTCACAGAATTGTTTCAGCAGACGTTATCTCTCATTTACCATGGTTACTTACCAACGTTTAAAGTACACAGGCTTTGTGCATGTTTTACTTCCTCATAACTGAAATACCAACTCACACACACACAGGGACACACACACACACACACACACACACACACACAAGAACACACACATTAATAGGAACCATTATGCAAACGTTGTTATGGTTACGTCATGGCAGCGTTATATCATTCCATTCTTGTTGTGAGTACTGAAAACATTTCCTTGCATTGCAGCCTATAAATCTTTTCTTTCTATGTACACCAATGTCACTCATTTTTTCCTGTTTTAACCACAGTGAAGTGTGAATGTAGACCTCATTTAAACCATTATTTCTGCTTGTTGTCATGGTTGCAACATGGTTCACTGTGGTTACATAGCACCACAAGCCTTTATTTAGTGATGAATCTTCATTGAATCTACATTAAAATTGAATGAATATGGAATATATGCTGGCCAAGAAATTAGTCTTTTCTATTGCCTTTTTTTTTTTTAGTTTTACAAACTTGTCATTGCTTGTATATTATTGACCATATTATGACTAATTCTATTACGACTATATTATGTACGATAAGCACATGTAAAAGTGAAATCTTGAAAATGAAAGGTAATGCTAACATGGTACTCTCATTGCTTTATATAATTTGTAATGGTGACATATGATCCCATAAAATCATGAAGGTCATGCTTCATTCCAGATGGGCTGGACTGAAAATTTGGGTCTCTAGGGTTTATACAGAATGCTGCGAAGAGTGGAAACAGACAAAAAAGCTATGAAAACCACTCTTTACAAACATGGTGTGTATAAAAGCATCACAGACTGCACATCTACATTGCAAGGGTTTGTAAATGATATTTCCTCAGTTGTTTTTTTTCCTTAGGTCTACAATCGAGTTGAGATTTGGTGATCAGAAATGCTGTGGAATATGATTTACTGCAAACCATTCAGTTATCCCGTGTGCCCTGTTGTTAGGGGCGGAGTCATCCTGGAAGAGATCACTCCCTTGAGGACAGAAATACTTCATTTTGCAAATGATTTGTACACTTTGTAAATGCTTGATGATGTAAATCATTTGCGATTGGTTTCATAGGCACCAGATTTCAACCCTGTCATCACCTACACCAACACCAACACTAACAGAGGATGATTCTTGCTAAAGAATGGTGTTTATCATTCCAGCACAGTTCAAGAGATATAGAAAATTGATGCCACGGCACATTGAAGCTGTTCTGATGGCTCACGGTGGCTCGGCAACCTTGTTTTTTTATTTCATTTCTCACCCTTCTATAGGTAACAATGTGATATTTTCTCAGGAAGGTGCTTGAATGGTCATGATCACTGAAAACTGATTGATCCACTTAGCAAAAATTAATATTCTAGCTGTTTTACTAATCAAGCAACCAGAGATTTCACACACTGGGATGGAAATGTGGTAGAAAGTCTTTTTCTTTTGTAATACAGAAAGGAAAAGAATTATCACAACAAAAAAAATATTTTGTGTATTATTTCATGTAGAGGAATTTTTCATTCTTTATCACTATTTTTGTTTTTGTCTCAGTCTCATCAATGCGCTGGTTAGCACACACAGTACTTCATCCATGACCAGCTTGTTCTCACCTCGCCATTGCAGCTTTTATGACATTTTCTATTTATATGACATGTGTGAGAGCATGTGTCTGAGCTAGGATAAGCGAAAACAAAATTCCATATTCATTTAATTCCTCAACTAGTTGCTTTCGGCTGCTCCCTGTTCGGGGTCGCCACAGCGTACCAACTGGTCCACACAACAACTTGACACAGGTTTTACGCCGGATGCCCTTCCTGCCGCAACCCTCCCATTTTTCCGGGCTTGGGACCGGCACTGCATCCAGTGGCTGGGGTTGAGGCATTGGCTGGGAATCGAACCCGGGCCTTCCGCATGATAGGCGAGCAACCTACCACTGAGCCACCAATGCCCATTTAATTCCTCAACTATAAAAGCAAAATCGGTAGAGGAGAAATCCTTTTACATAATACTGTGGCAGGGAAAAGATGGTATGATTTGCTTTGGGTGTGTAAAAGAATATGTGAAAAAAAGAATGTGGGAAGCTCAGAACCCTCATAGTGAATGTTTGGGGTGTGTATGAACAGTCATCTCCGAAGAGTAATGTGCAAGAAAATATGTTGTATATGGATGTTAGCAGTTTTCAATTTCTTCTGCCCCGTTTCTCCATCTGATTGTGTTTTCCTGATGTTAGAAGCACAAGATTTGTGGTCATTTCTGTTGTCTACTGACACTATATAAAGTGGCTGACAGTCACATGGCACATTAAACAACAGCACCAGGCATGACATATGATTCCAAGTTTCTTTTCCACAACATTTCAAGATGTCTCTTAGCTTCTCCTTGGCTTGAGATAATGATGCAACAACACACAGAAAGCCTGGAAGTCACTGTCTTTTCTTCATTCTTTCTTTTGTTTCTTAGCTAGCATCTGGATAAGGGTGACCTTGGAGGCAGGACATTGATGTCTGTGCCATTGTGGGTGGATTTCATGAAATTGGCCAACATTCCTGAGGATCCTTGTCCAGTCCTTTAGGTCTTTTTCAGCTTGATGATCGCTGCCTCTCACCCCACCCCTCCATCAAAAAAAAAAAAAAAAATGGAAGTCACTATGAAATGGAAGGACAATATTTATAGAGGATTGAGTATAGAGCCAAACAAAAATTGTCACTGTGTAATTAGTTACAGACTCCACAGGCTGACTGATGTTATTTATGATCAAAGTGTATGTTTTTCCATGTCCAGTCTCATATGACACATCAGTAAGTGTTAACCAAATGTGTCATTTCACAATAAGCCATTAAACATGTAATTGATCATGAAGTCTGAGGGAATGTTTAAAAAGTACTGCTTGGCTTCTAAAAAACTTCAGAGATAATGACGTATAAACAAATGAATGCTGGTGTTAATCTTCTTAGTAGCTATGGTTTTCTGGCTGTTTGAAGACACTACTTGGATGAGAAAATGAGGTATGGTGAGTCCTAACTCAACTTCCAGAAGGTGATTTCCAGGACATCCACAATTCATAGCAGGGCTTCATCAGTAAGATCAGCCTGGGAGCTTTCCATCACTCCCTCCCCCTAAAACACACAAACATACTCACTCCTAAGCAACGGGCCTGAAGTGGAATTTACAGGCAACACACAGCTGCAGGAGATCAGGGGGGTCTTTACAGTTTCCCTATCGCTCGTTTCAGCCCTCAGGCTCCCGGGAGAACAGGCAGAAACCATTCCATCATCCTTCTGCACTGTGTCAATCAATACAAGACCGAGCCAATCGATAATGCCAAGGATAGGCTGCAGGGCTGAAAATTTAGCTAGGGTTTTCCATTTTGTGCTGCAAAGTGTTCTATTTTTTCAGACAGGTAAGATAAAACCTGACTTGTCATTTGTATGCATGCACAAATGCAACACTCAATGATATTTCTCTTTTTGCTATTGCTTATGAGCATTTATTTCCATTTATTAGTCATCACAGTGAAATTAAGGAACTCAGGACTCAGCTGAAAATGTAACCACATCAGATGATCTTGTGATGTGTGTCATCATATTGTCAGAGATGAGATTTGTCAGAGATGAATTCAAGGAAAAGCCAACATACTGTGTGTTACCAAAGTGTTGAGCGTCCATAAGCTGCCAAAACAGCATCACACAAATAAATTGGAGCTGTGGAAATGGAAGGATGAACAGCATTCTTACTAAAAGATATTCCCTCAGTTGTTTTTTTCCCTTAGGGCTGCAAACGGGTTGAGCTTTGGTGATCAGGAAAGGTGTAAAATATGATTTAATGCAAACCATTCAGTGATCCCATGTGCCCTATCATTAGGGGCGGAGTCATCCTGACAGAGATGACTCCCATGAGGATAGAAATACTTCATTAAAAGGATAAGTAAATTTCCCTCTGGAATCAATAAAGTGATCTATCTATCTATCTATCTATCTATCTATCTATCTATCTATCTATCTATCTATCTATCTATCTATCTATCTATCTATCTATCTATCTATGTGATCAGCACAGTGTTTATTTAGTTGCTTAGCAATGACCTTCTGCTCTGTGGGGAACCAAACCATGCCAGCAAAATGACCTCTACTGCATAACAGCATAAGAGGCACCATATTTCAGTTCATTTATCACCCATCTGTATGTTCTTGTGCATGGAGAGATGATTAACGATGATTAAAAAATAGCAACATGCAACAGAGACTGGGTTTGTTTTCTCAAAATATGCCATATTCCCCTGATATGCATTTCTAAAGCTGCATTTCTACAAACCCGATTCCAAAAAAGTTGGGACACTGTACAAATTGTGAATAAAAACAGAATGCAATGATGTGGAAGTTTCAAATTTCAATATTTTATTCAGAATACAACATAGATGACATATCAAATGTTTAAACTGAGAAAATGGATCATTTTAAGGGAAAAATAAGTTGATTTTAAATTTCATGGCATCAACACATCTCAAAAAGTTGGGACAAGGCCATGTTTACCACTGTGTGGCATCCCCTCTTCTTTTTATAACAGTCTGCAAATGTCTGGGGACTGAGGAGACAAGTTGCTCAAGTTTAGGAATAGGAATGTTGTCCCATTCTTGTCTAATACAGGCTTCTAGTTGTTCAACTGTCTTAGGTCTTCTTTGTCGCATCTTCCTCTTTATGATGTGCCAAATGTTTTCTATGGGTGAAAGATCTGGACTGCAGGCTGGCCATTTCAGTACCCAGATCCTTCTTCTACGCAGCCATGATGTTGTAATTGATGCAGTATGTGGTCTGGCATTGTCATGTTGGAAAATGCAAGGTCTTCCCTGAAAGAGACGACGTCTGGATGGGAGCATATGTTGTTCTAGAACTTGGATATACCTTTCAGCATTGATGGTGCCTTTCCAGATGTGTAAGCTGCCCATGCTACACGCACTCATGCAACCCCATACCATCAGAGATGCAGGCTTCTGAACTGAGCACTGATAGCAACTTGGGTTGTCCTTGTCCTCTTTAGACCGGATGACATGGCATCCCAGTTTTCCAAAAAGAACTTCAAATTTTGATTCGTCTGACCACAGAACAGTTTTCCACTTTGCCACAGTCCATTTTAAATTTTGAATGTTTAGATATGGCTTCTTTTTTGGCCTATAGAGTTTTAGCCGGCAACAGCGAATGGCACGGTGGATTGTGTTCACCGACAATGTTTTCTGGAAGTATTCCTGAGCCCATGTTGTGATTTCCATTACAGTAGCATTCCTGTATGCGATGCAGTGCCGTCTAAGGGCCCGAAGATCACGGGCATCCAGTATGGTTTTCCGGCCTTAACCCTTACGCACAGAGATTGTTCCAGATTCTCTGAATCTTTGGATGATATTATGCACTGTAGATGATGATAACTTAAAACTCTTTGCAATTTTTCTCTGAGAAACTCCTTTTTGATATTGCTCCACTATTTTTCGCCGCAGCATTGGGGGAATTGGTGATCCTCTGCCCATCTTGACTTCTGAGAGACACTGCCACTCTGAGAGGCTCTTTTTATACCCAATCATGTTGCCAATCGACCTAATAAGTTGCAAATTGGTCCTCCAGCTGTTCCTTATATGTACATTTAACTTTTCCGGCCTCTTATTGCTACCTGTCCCAACTTTTTTGGAATGTGTAGCTCTCATGAAATCCAAAATGAGCCAATATTTGGCATGACATTTCAAAATGTCTCACTTTCAACATTTGATATGTTATCTATATTCTATTGTGAATAAAATATAAGTTTATTAGATTTGTAAATTATTGCATTCCTTTTTTATTCACAATTTGTACAGTGTCCCAACTTTTTCGGAATCGGGTTTGTATTTGTTTGTGTGTCCATGTGAGAGAGAGAGAAAAAAAAAAAGAATTCTGTATGCCCTAAAAAATCTTTGACAGTCTTTTATTTGTTCGGCCTGAGAGTGTATCGAGACTGCCTGTGCTGGAAGGAGATTTCTGATAACATAGAAGACAAAGGCACGACTCAATGTGGGTCATTCTTCTTCCAAACAAGCAAGCAAACATCTCCCCATGAGAGAGACACAGAGACCCATTGGTTATGACCAAATGGACAAGCAAACACCATTTCCTGGAGGTTGACAGGACAAAAGGTGTGTTGTTGAACATCTGACTCAATTTGATATTTAAATCATTGACGTTGTGTGTTATAATGGGATACGGGTGGCGACTCCTGAAAAATTCCTTTCTCTTTCCTCTGCCTAAAGCTGTGCATTTTAGATGGCAGCAGAGCAGATCCAATTAACATACAAATGGAGATTTGGGCACTTCATCACTCATTGCCATACTCGTTCATCATGCCTTTCCTTGCCAGCCATTCCCAATTTAATTTGCTGTTCTGGGTTTTTTTAAAACAAATGCTACAGTGATTTTTCATGGTTGTGGGAATCAGCTTCTGAAAGTGCCAAAGCTACCCACACTTCTGAATTCTACTGATTGCACATGATCTCAGCTTTTGCTTTACCCCTGAGAAGGTTGCTACCTGCAGTCTCAAAGCCTCTAAGATCCCCTCTGAGGTGATAAAGATCTACCTTCCTCATAATTCACCTGGGGAGCACTTGTCAAACAGAAGTGTTTGTTGAGTTATTCACGACTCAAAACATGGAGACAGGGAAGGACGGGAGTGAACGAGAAGGCTTGAAAGCTACTGGGATTAGATGGACGGACGTGAGATGGTGACAGAGAAGTTGGAGTGAAAATGACTCAGGGACAGGAGAGTGCTGAGATCTCAGATGGAAAATATGTAGTTTGGTACATGTTCTCTTCTTAGCAACTTCATTGGTCCGGGAAAAGAAAGCGTGAGAGTCCCAGCGGAGTTTAACAAAAACATTCAAATAAATAACTAAATAAAAATGCTGTCCTTGATGTTCATTCATTCATTGTCTACCGCTTATTTGAACTATTCTTGGGTCACGGGGAGCCTGTGCCTATCTCAGGCGTCATTGGGCATCAAGGCAGGATACACCCTGGACGGAGTGCCAACCCATCGCAGGGCACACACACACTCTCATTCACTCACGCAATCACACACATTACAGACAATTTAGAGATGCCAATCAACCTACAATGCATGTCTTTGGACTGGGGGAGGAAACCGGAGTACCCAGAGGAAACCGCCGAGGCACGGGGAGAACATGCAAACACACACACACACGGCAGAGGCGGGAATCGAACCCCCAACCCTGGAGGTGTGAGGCAAACGTGCTAACATCTAAGCCACCGTGCCCCCCTGTCCTTGATGTTATTTTTGTCAACGAAAATTATGGTAATCTTTTGATTAAAAGAGGGAAGTAAAAGGCAGTCAGACTATGCTGTAATGGAAGTTTGGATATAATGATAATATAGCAATTAGGCTTGTCTCTCTGTCTGTCTGTCTTTCTGTCTGTCTGTCTTTCAGTTTGATTATGTTTACTCAGTCTTAGTTAGTGCAGAATGAACTACTTGTGTAGATTCCTCATGTTGTTCCCTTCTTTTTTTTCTATCCACTATTTCTCTCGATCCCTTTTTTGTTCCTATTGTATGTAGTTCCATGTAGTCATTGTAGTCAATAATGTTGTTTAATCAAAAGGGAAACATGTTTATTGTAATGGTTTAGAAAATTATTTATTTAGTTATTTATATTTTAATATAGCCATGCTCAGCATTTCTAGAATGGACTCTGTATCCACTGTGACCTTCACCGCGATAAAACCTGTTACTGAAAACGAATAAATGAAAATATTCTCTACTCATGACTCCTTTCTTTAGTCGGCAGTTTCTGCTTCTTGTGCTGACTAAATCGTTTAACCTGAACACTTTCCACTGATCTTTCGTTGAGCAAATAACACCATTTTGTCACTATTTCTATGCATTTGTTCAGTTAAGTTCTAGTGGTATGTAGCTGTAAAAAATTAATTGTAGAATATCTATTATTAATGGGAAGCCAGTTAATTATGAATGGACATTCCCAGCATAGACCTAATGAAATTCACATATAGTGGTAATTAATATGAGGCTGCCGATTCTCTTTGATGGTATGCTCTTTTGTGTCAGTGAGGAGTCTTCATGCCTACCAGCTACAACCTCCATCCATCAGCCCCGCTAACATTTTCAAAAATGTCACCAGGTTCAATTCAGTCTTTGGCTGTCCAAGACTTCTGTTCTTTACTTTTCTTCCATGTTCAACCCACACTGGTACCTTTGTAAAATTAGGATGTTTTTCATCATTTTTCAAGGTAATCTTATATTACATTCATTACTTTCCTAGTTGATGTTCACATAACAAGTAACACGATGTAGAAACAGGATGTATCTGCTTAGAAATCACCAGAGATTTGGAACGCTAGATTCCTCATTTGATTAAGCCAAATAGGGCAACTTTTCTGATTGGCTCATCTGAGCTAAACTGACTTTAACAAAGAACTTTTTTTTTTTGTTCAGAAAGTGTGATGACTCTAAGACACACTCACAAAGCAAAGACTAATACTAAAGATCACCTATGGGAGCATTACACATCCCTCAATTAGTGAGGCACCCTGTCAAAAGACGATAGCTCTGGTTATAGGAAACTCTATGGAAAGCAATGAAGCTCAGAGAAGGTTATACCAACAAACTGCTGGAAGTATAAATGGTACTCGGAAAACAATGTAGCTTTTTAGGTTGGGACAGCGTCCAATCAGTGTCAATCCAGACCCAGGGCAGTCAGATAAACCAAACATCTGCTTCTTAAAATTAGATCATGCCAAACGCATGTTGATCTGAAGCTAGCACTGCTACATCTAAAGCACTTACTGTAAATAAAACTATATCTGATCAGGGACTGAATGTATTTTGTAAAATAGAAACTTAGATCAGCTAAATGACTAGCCCTCCCAGATACTATGTTCTATGTTCACCACCCTTGTCTAATTAGCCAAGGGGGAGGCATCACAATTACCTATTTATAACAATACTCTAGGCGTTACCCAGGTATGTGGAAATGAATTGAACTCATTTTAAGCACCAGCTTAGCCACAATCATTTTCACTAATTAGTATATACAAGCCACCAGGGCAATATTCTGAATTTCTACAGAAATTTGCAGATGTTCACTTAAAAGTTGATGCTTCAGTAAGAAAACCTCATCAACCTTTTATACCAGCATACGTATGAGTTTTATGAAATCATGCTGTAGGGTTGTGTCTTCTTGCTTGTTTTGTATTCAGTCAATAGCAGAGATCATAATTTACTCGTAGACAGACTAAAACATTTGAGTGAAAGGAGCAGATAACTAAAGTGTTTGCAAAGCTGCTCTGTAATTGTAACTTGTCAATATACCCAAGATTTAAAATCAATAAGCTGGGTGGAATTACCTTTTTTTTGAAGAAATAGCTGACAACACTGAAGCTACTTAATCAGCTGAGGAACATTTTATTGTATTTGCAGTTAATTTATTGAACAAATAGAAAGGGACATGCTTTTCTGTAAAGCACTTAACAATACGTAACTATAAAACACCAAAAAAATCAATAGATATAGAGAGGGCTCACTTCACTACTCTTCAACATAAATAGCTATATCTGGGTATGTGCTGCAATGGCTAATTCACCACTATGTTGCTTTTATACAACAAAAACTACTCAGCAACTATTGATCAGCCTCAGCAGCAGCTAGTTACTCAATCACAACAATGGAAAATGAGCTACCCATCTTTATCTGTGTCTCTAAAATGCTGTTTAAGTTGTTCAGTTTCAACTGCATTTTCATTTTGTTCTGCATAGGTTATGAACCAATGTGTATATTTTTCCATGTGAATTGTTCATCTTTATACACATTGGTAAAGTCGGCTGAAGATACGTGGATTGTTTTGTTTTCCTTCTCTCTAGGTGTAGAAAGATCCTGTTATTCTCCAGACAAGTCCATGCAGCTATCCTAATTAGAAGTATTGAATTTCGTTCCGGGTGGTTAATATACTATAATATTATATTATAATTTGCACATTTTGATTTGTTTAATTAAAATACTGTTCAACTGGTTATATGGAAATAGGAAATGCAGCATAGTATTTTAATTCAATTCAATTCAATTTAGTTGTATAGCGCCTTTTACAATGGACATTGTCTCAAAGCAGCTTTACAAAAATAGATGATAAACTATTTTATCCCTATTTATCCCTAATGAGCAAGCCTGCGGCGACGGTGGCAAGGAAAAACTCCCTGTGATGATATGAGGGAGAAACCTTGAGAGGAACCAGACTCAGAAGGGAACCAATCCTCATTTGGATGACACTAGACAGTAAATAATGTAAATGTAAGTAATGTCCTTTCTACAACAGCAACCAAAGGCCTATGAGGAACTATTAGGTCAATGTAGTTTCTGAGTTCATGTTTCTGACAGATGTAACAGCAGATATGTGGCAGTGTTATAGTCCCAAAGTGGCTCAGTCCACGGCTGTCTCCTGGTCACAGGCTTTCCACACAGATCCATCCATAGCATCAGTGAGCACCACCAAGCGACAAGACTCCGACCAGGGGTAGAGCGAGTGGTCACACTGGAAACTCTGAACACTGGGAGCTCGGGAGTGGGACGTATAGCTCGACAGAGAAAGACAGACAGAGAGAGAGAGAGAGAGAGAGAGAGAGAGAGAGAGAGAGAGAGAGAGAGAGAGAAAGAAAGATATTAAGTATGCTTGTGATCATATGATGTTTAAAGACAATGTAGATTATGTGTAAAGTGTAGGCAGGGACTCCGGCAGGACTAGCTATGACAGCATAACTGAAAGGGAGAGCCAGAAGGTCACAGACATGAAGGCTTCCTGCGGCATAAAGCGTCCAACCACTTCACAGTCAGCAAACGTGAACGACTTGCGAGAGTGAAAAGGCGACAGCATCCAAACATCCCAGTACACCAAACACTCTATGCCCATGAACCTTCCAGATCTGCTCCTTTACCCAAGAAAAACTATACATTGAAAGCTTGACTAAACAAATGTGTCTTCAGCCTAGACTTAAACATTGAAACTGTCTGAATCCCGAACACTGATTGGAAGGCTGTTCCATAACTGTGGGGCTTTGTAAGAAAAAGCTCTGCCCCCTGCTGTAGACTTTGCTACTTGAGGTACTACCAAATAACCTGCACCCTTTGATTAGAGTAGGTGTGGCGGATCATAAACAACCAAAAGATAGGTACTGATAGGTACAGTACTCAGGTACTGTGGCGCGAGACCATTTAGTGCTTTATAGGTCAGTAACAGTATTTTATAATCAATGCGGAATTTGACTGGGAACCAGTGCAGTGTGGCTAAGATAGAAGTGATGTGATCATGGTTCTAGTTAGGACTCTAGCTGCTGCATTCTGGACTAACTGGAGCTTGTTTATGCTCCTACTGGAACATCCAGTCAGTAAGGCATTATAATAATCTAACCCAGAGGTAACAAAAGCATGAACCACTTTTTCTGCATCATGAAGTGACATCATATTTCTTATCTTAGCAATATTTCTAAGATGAAAGAAGGCTACTCTAGTGATATTATCCACATGAGCTTCAAACGAAAGACTAGAGTCAATAATCACACTTCTTTTACTTCTTTTACTGCTGTACGAGATGAAACAGAAAGACCATCCACAGTTATTCTGTAATCAGAAAGCTTACTTCTAGCTGCATGTGGTCCTAGTGGCACCTCTGTCTTGTCAGAGTTAAGCAGGAGGAAGTTAGTAAGCATCCACTGTCTAATGTCCTTTACACACTCTTCAATCTTAATAAGCTAGTGTATCTCATCTGACTTAGCTGAAACATACAGCTGTGTGTCATCCGCATAACAGTGGAAGCTAATACCATGTTTACAAATAATTGCACCAAGGGGTAGTATATATAAGGAGAAAAGCAGTGGGCCTAAGACAGAACCTTGTGGAACACCAAACATAACCTTAGTATGCATAGAGAAGTCACCATTTAGATCTACAAACTGATAACGATCCGTCAAATAAGACTTGAGCCAGGAGAGGGCTGTTCCTTTAACACCAACAACATGTTCTAGCCTATCAAGTAGAATAGCGGTATTTTACTACACTATACCTCTACTTGGTGAAAACTCCTTTTTTGTACTGAAAAAGCTACATTATTTTGAAAATATCTTATCTACTACCATTCTACCACATAGGGTAAAGCTAGTAGTGTCATTCGTTTTAGTTACCTACTTCCTACCACTGGCTACTTGTGTGTATAATCACTTAGTAACATACTATTAGCTTCTAGGGCTATATTGATAAAACACAGATTCTCACAACCCTGTGTAAGATAAGCAGTACAGAAAATGCATGAAGAAGGACTATACACATTAATTGCGAACACGTATGATGAGCTGAGGTTGAGGAGCTGTCAGAGCCATAACTCACAGACCATGCTGACACTGCTGGCATTTCTGCATCTGGGATTTACTGGTGTTGGGTCAATATTTAATTACCAAGTTTGTCTTTAAGCCCAAATGCAAATACAGAGATGGATATTTGGAGCATCAAACAAGAGATAGGTACATATAAAGGATATAGTTTTATGGGTGGTAATCATGTTTGCCTCAATGGGGATAGAAGTATGGAAACAGACTGATCTGACCAGATTACCAGCCTTATTTCAGCCTTATTAATTATTTTACTTAAAATGCCTGGTTATACATTTGTATGCTTTTTGTACTGCATGTCTGTGCTGTTTATAGACATGTGTTTTTGTGCTTCCATTCTCTATGGCTTATTATCTATGAGATTATTATCTACTGCAATTCTGCCCTTGTCCTCTCTCCCTCTCTCTCTCTCTCTCTCTCTCTCTCTCTCTCTCTTTCTCTCTCTATCTCTCTCTCTCTCTCTCTCTCTCTCTCTCTCTCTCTCTCTCTCTCTCTCTCTCTCTCTCTCCCCTCTCTCTCTCTCTCTCTCTCCCTCTCTCCCTCTCTCTTTCCCAAAACTCTCTTCCCATATTCCAGCATTCACACCAGCAGCACTGACAGATAATCAAGTAAATGCAGAGATGAAAGCCAGAACATTCATTTACAATAAGCTTCCATGGGCATATAAAGAGAAGATAAATTCATGGAATGGAAAGGACAAAATATGAGGAGTAGTGGCAAGGCAACATGCATGCTCCCTTTTGCCCTTTTGCCCTGGTAGGATTGTGAAAAGCAGGGATTGTTGGCGTAGGCTGCATAGCTGCCCACTCTTTTGCCAGAAGCTGAATGCAGGGAGGCGGAAGACTCTGGAAGAGAATCTTAAATAATGGCTCTGATTTGAAGCACAGCAACCAAGCAACAGGTCATGAAATTTGAGAGAATGTTGCAAGATTCAAGGACCTCGGACATGATCTACATGTAAAGTAGAAAGATTATTCTGTCAGAGTGGAATAAAATCACCAGAAAGGGATCAATAGAGAGAGAGAGAGAGAGAGAGAGAGAGAGAGAGAGAGAGAGAGAGAGAGAGAGAGAGAAAGAGATTCATTTGTTTGACCAACTCTTTGTTTTAAATGGCTTGTTTAATCATTTTAATCTGTAAATTTAATCATTAGTCACTAAACATTAATTAATTATATATTTCTACTTTGTATCTCCTCTTTATAGGGAAACATTTATCATGAAAGGTTCTATATAGACATTTTAATGGGGTCCCTGGAGGAACAAACCAAAGGTTTTAGATTTACATTTAGGGCATTTGGCAGACACCCGTATTCAGAGCAACTTAGAAAAATGCTTTGAAATCTCTATTAATGAATACAGTGATACTAGATTTTAACATTTTTTTGGCACTCAGTCTGACATATTTATTAAACCTAATTCCAATAATAAGCTAATTCTCAAGCTCTTTGAGCTCTGATGATTTGCTATATATAAAATAGAAAATGGACTGGAACCACACATCTAACCCTGTTCTAAAATAATCACCAGGCCATTACTCATGTAATGATCTACTGCATATTGTTTCTGGTAAAAATGTGAAATTGACACCAGAGTGCATTATTTTAAAAAAATAAAGAAAAATACATTATACATGAATAAAGTGTGTATGCCGAGGAAGGACTTTAGATTGCCATCAAACAAGCTATTTTTTGGCTACACAGTAAACTGAAATACAACATGCCCATATTTGTTAAAAACAGAGTCAGTATATAGAGGGCATAAGGAGAGCAACAGCAGTCTTCAGGGCTTATCTGGAGGACACTTTAAGGTCACCACTCACTAAGTGAGGATTATGGGATGCCATATTATCACTCCATACAAGGAGGTCAGTGTTGGTAGGGAGGAAAAGCAAATAGTACAGATCTCTTCTGCTCTTGAGAGGCACAATGTCTGTGTGATCTAATGATAAAAATGATTTCATGTACATAGGTGACAAATACATGAAATTAAGTCGTGAGGACATTTTGCTTGCAAGGTTTAGATCCACTTGTCGCCTTAATAGGCATTGTCACTGCAAATCAATACAAAATTATTCTGACTGATCACCTTTATTCTATAGTGGAACATTTCTAGCCTCAAGGACACACAGGGTAAAGGAGGTTTGATGTATAGAAAAATATGATGTAAATAATAAGTTAGTGTTTTCAGTCACTAGATCTCATCCCAGTAGAAGATCTGGTCTTTCTGGTCTTTTTAAGTTTGTCATGTAATTTTTGATTGGGTGCGTGTTACTAAGCATCTAGCCGGAACATTCTGCATTGTTTCACGCTATACATGTTTGGCCACTTCTACTAAACCCGCTTCAAAGCAAGGTTTCATAATGCTAAAAGCTGTGCTAACCCCGCTTCTAAATTTCAAGTATGAAAGGTTCCTCTATCTGTTCAAAGGTCAAAGCAAGGTTTAGAACAGCAATAACCTTGAGGTTAAGAAGTGCAGTGTGAAAACCTTTAATTTCTCAGTCATGTGCTATCATTTCCTTAACAATACAAACCATTTTAAGCAAATACTGATTTGAGTTTACAGAAGGAACGAGTTTCTAAGCGTCTTTTCACACTTTCTCGGGGCATAGTTTGCTTGATTTTTGGCCTATGTGTGAACACTCCAAATAATCTCAGACCCTTTTAGATCAAACTGAACTGAGACCATCTTGGGAGGTGGGATGAGAAGGGTTCGCTTTCAGCTTAAAAGCTAAAAACATGCATTGTGAATGCAGATCGCTCCAGGCTCACTTGATTTCTTCATCTGGGAATTTTCATACAGGCTTATTAATCATACTATTCAACATGGCTGGTATAGACAGATGAGGAAACAGCTTTGTGTTTAGTGTGGAGTGGGTCTCGGGGGAGGAGTCTGTCAGATACTGTGGGTGATGTGCTGTAAAATTTTAAAGTGACAGTAGCTGTAATGTGAAGTGCATTGTTTTACTAAACCTGAGATGTCGTCAAAACACAAAGCACTAGTTATTAATGCTTATACTACTATTGCATGACACTTGATTGTAGTCCATTTGTCCTTAACTTCTAAAACATGTTGTACAGGAAATTTAGCACATGTTTAGGGTCAGCCATTTTGTCAAGTACTGCTGTACCCACGATTCACAGCACTGCAAGAAGACTAGGATCCAAAAAGCAACAGCATGAACACAGAGGTACTGTTTAAGTGGTCCAAAAATCAGTCCTCTTTCAAGGACAGAGTGTCCTTTTTCACTTGGTGCACCTCTTGGTCCACTTCAAGAAGTCTGTGTTTGGTTCTTTTAGGGCCATTTTACACCTCGGCCATTAAACAATGCTGTCCCAATGAAATCTAGATTCCTGATCAAACAGATCAATTTTAACAACTACAGCAAAAAGAAAGCAAGAATAATCTTACAGAGCTTCTGACTACCCATTTTGATGGATGACCGCTGTGAGTGGAACATAAACAGGCACACTCTGACTAGTGAGAGGACAGTTTACTCATATGCGACTTGCATAAACACATATTGGAATGCTTTGAAATTTTGCTGTGTGAAAGCGAACCGAGCCAAAGAGAAAATGTAGCATTGCAACAAGTCCCCCGATTTGCAACAAAGCACAAATCTACAGGTCTGAAAAAAACAGATGATAGTGATGTCCAGTGTCTACAGTTCCATCCTGAACTTGTAGTACTGTCTTTAGAGTTCATTATGAGCCCTCTGCGTCCCCATGGGTTTCCTCTGGTTTCCCCATTATGTGGACTGACTATATTTCTCTCTCTCTCTCTCTCTCTCTCTCTCTCTCTCTCTCTCTCTCTCTCTCTCTCTCTCTCTCTCTCTCTACTAATGGGAAAAATACAATTTCAACATTGGTAAGATGTTGAGAGAGGACCTAACATTTACAGTGTTTGGCAAACATCCTTATTCAGAGTGACTTACATTTATCTCATTTACACAACTGAGGGTTAAGGGCCTTGCTCAGGGCCCAACAGTGGCAGAGTGGTTAGGTTAGGGCTTAGACTTACAACCTTCCAATCAGCAGTCCAACAACTTGACCACTGAGCTACTCCTTTAAGAGTGTTCAATTGCAGAAAACACATAAATTCCATCCTACTAGACCCAAATGACTTAGACTATGTACTAGAAAGTTCTAGTGTATAAATTTTAGAAGGGTCTTATCATCTCAAATGGAAAACTAATATTTTAAAGTTATTTCACAGTCAATTGCAAATTACATATAATGTAATGCGAACATATAATGTAATGTTGCTAGCTTTAGCAGAATACAGTAACTTTGTAAAATGCAGAAATAAATAATAAATGACAGAACATGGGCTAATTTTAAATAGATTTGTATGATGGCTTATCCACCAGTGTTGTCAGCCATCTCAAAAGTGTTTTTCTCATCCAGCATCAGCACCTGCTAGCCCCGCCCCATTTTCTGTTATGTAAGCAAAGCTGCAAGTTATGAGTGCACGAAGTGTCCAACATTCCACACTTCTTTTTTTATGTTTGAATAAGTGCATCATCCGGGTACTTGAAGTGCACTTGGAATTTTCAGTCTGAACACATTGTAACACAATATTTATACTACAAAGCAGCATAGAATAGTCTATAAATACGATTTGGGACTCACCTTTAGAGGTCTGTTTTTGGGAAATATAGAACTCTTGTAAAAGTTACACAGACCTCTTAATCTGTGATGGGAATCCATGATTTCCCTTTTTAATTAAAAAGTGTTACTTTGACCAAAAAAGCCATCTGTGAGCTAGTAATTAATGAGTGCTGACACGTTTGTTCAGACTTCAGCAATACTATGAATACTAGAATATTATATACAGTATTTATTTGTTTCTTTTCAATTTTGCACCATTTAGTAATTAATTACAATTAAATAATTCATTATCGCAATTGTACTTATTGTTGAAGTAATTTGTCGCATTATTTATTAAAAATACTGTATGTCATCAAAATTGTACAATATTTCAGTTTCATTCAGTGCAAATATTCCAGCACTTACCAAGAGTCCAGATTCTTCTAAAAAAACTGATGTGAGTTTAAGTATTCTGTGCATACCAAGAACATGACTGCACAGCAGCTGCAATATGAACACATAAAGCATTAAAGCTCACTGCAGCAATCTTTGCATCACGAAGCCCGGTGATCTGTTATGAAAAAACATTACTTCACGTTTAGTGCTGCCTGATGTAATTTTATTCATCCCTGGTTATAGATCCACTACGTCCCCTGCAGTCTGTGGTTTTCATAAAGTGAAGGAGTCAAAGATAAGCAATATCTAATTCACAGTCCTTAGTGAAATGCCAGAGTCTTTAAATGGACTTTTGTTAAATCAGCCTTTCTTTAAAAGAGAGAGCTGTGGATGGCTCTGGATTCCCTGCTCCAGAGCTTCATTCCTCCTATGTGTGTAATTCAAATTTCCATGCATACAAATGATTTGAGATGAATGCTAAGAAGTATAAAACAACTTCAATTCAAGAAGAAGGTAGAAATCTAAAGCAGGGCTTGGAATTACATTTTTAGCTTTTTTGGGCACAAGTCTGGGCACGAAAGAGACATGAAATCAATAACAGGGCACATAGCATGACAGTATCTTAATGAAGGCATACTGAAAACCACAAGACATATGGACACATTTTGTATTGTGGGAGCTCAGATGATAGCAAGTGATAATTTTTTTACTTTGCTGCTAATTTTTTCAGACACTTGCATGATGCACTGTTTCTCTACTGCTCAACTTCTTTCTCATTCTTCTTTCTTCCCCTCATTCATTTCCTACATTTCCATTTTCATGTGCTGACATGAAATAATATTGAGAAATAGTAAATGTAGAACACCTGAGCTTTACCTGTTAATGCAGAAATCATAATATGGATGCAAGTATTATGGTTTTCCATTTTCCCTTTGTTACATTTGTACCATCCAGCCATCCAGTTGCTTTAGCGCATATCCTACACAGGGTCACAGAGAGCCTGGAGTCTATCCAAGGGGACTAAGGGAGCATGAGACAGGGGACACTCTGGACATTGCAAGGCTTAAGAGCACACACACTGACATTCAAAAAACTGGAGATGCCAATCAGCCTACAGTGCTTGTCTTTGCACTGAGGGAAGAAACTTCAGAACCAGGAACTACCAAAGCATAGAGAGAACATGCAAAGTCTGTACAAATAGGGTGGAGACAAGAACCTCCCAACCCCAGAGGTGTGAGGCAAACCACTAATGTTCACATACATATTATCCATTTAAGGTTTATTTTCATTCATTCATTCATTCATCTTGACCTTATCCAGAAGCTTGAGAGCCTATCCTGGGAGCGCTCAACATGATGCAGGAATACAACTTGGATGAGATACCAGTCTATCACAGACCATCATACTGTATACACACATTCCTACACTCAATGACACTCAAGGGCATTTTAACATATCCTGCCCAGCGACTGGTATGTTTTTGAGAGGCATGACGAAATCAGAGAAGAAAACGTATGTAAACACAGCAAGAACATGCAAAACTACACACACATACAAGCACAGGATCACACACTCAGCTCAGGATCACATCCACAACCTTTGAGGCAACAATGCTATCATCTTCACCACCCAATTTCAGACAGCATATTGCTATAGATGTATTTATGATCCATAAAGCAGCATGAGTATTTGGATGAAATGTGTGATCTGTAAAACAATGTGAATGATAAGTTTTCTGAGTAGATATACAGCTGATTTCAGATTAAGAAACTTAGCAATGCTTACTCCAAAATTTGGATGTATATTCTTGGAAGACCACTGCTGGAATGTAGAAGAAAATTGTTCAGAAAGGGAAAAAAATCGATTATAGCACATTTAATTGCAAAATGTGTAATTGGGAATGTGTGCCATGCAATTATCGTTCCTACTCCTGCATTATTAATAACCCAATGCTGCTATCATCCTAACAGTCTGTCATTATCTCAAACTACATCATGGACTACACAGATTTGCAAATTTTTCACAATTGTCACATCTTTTATACTGTCAAGCATCAGAATCCACTGAGAAACTCACTGTCACACAGGACATATATGCTGTTTAATATTCTATATCATATTATACCCCATGACGGATGACTTCTCAAAATTAATTGGTCACAAGCTGTTGATTCATTTTCTATGACAGCAGCTCAGACAGTAGTTCAGGCTATAATTCAAATCACAGGTTTATATTAATGTGCTCACTCTAATATGTCATCGTTGCTATAGTAACAATTCATTCACAGGGACTTGCCAGATGACTCCCATAATCTAAGCCTAATAAAAAACAGTGGTGTTATTTAACATCTAATCATTTATACATGTGAGCTTTCTGAGAAGAGACATTTATATAACATCTATAGAGTCTCCGGTGTCAGTGATTTGTGAGAGTTATCAAGTTTTCCTCGATGGAAAAGTCTTCTTTTTTTTATTAACTTTAAGAGAGGGAACATTTATAGCTGCTGTAATGTAAGTGATAGCATGAGCTAACTTGTGGATGTTCCACGACATTAAATGGAATTATATTGTCGGGGGGGTGGGGGGGTGGTATGTTATGTACTTCACTTCCTCCAGGATTTCAGAGCTTTTAGCTATTTTTTCAAAAACTTTTGAGTTTTTTTGTGCATTTTTGCAGAAATCTACTTGAATTGGCAAAATTGCAAGCACAGAATTCTTCTCTTCTACTAGTTAAGACACATATGTAATTACTTTCTATGACAGCTGTAACACAACACAATGAAAAAGTGATTTTAAATGATCTAAATCAATTTTGTGCCGTGTCACATTACCCCGTTGTCAAGTCTTTTTCCATCACAATACATTTTCATTACATATTGACTAACTGTAGGTTCATAAGTAGCTTTATATGAGTTGGTCAGTTTTGGAAGTCCATCTGCATCTCTTTCCCAATATCCTCCATGAATAATTTTGTGTTCATGGATATTTTTTTGCATTATTTGTACTCATATTATGTTTTACTGTGTCTCTCGGTGCGAGTGAGTTGCAGTGAGGAAGATTGCAAGAGGCAGCATCGCCATTGGTAAAACAAATATCCAATTCCCCCTCAAAGCGATCAATAATTCCAGATGGCTGTAGACATATTATGCATTGATTTTTTTCATTGAGCCTATGTCCCCATAGTCTGATGCACTCTGATGCACCCTGATACCCACTACAGGGATATTCCCAGTCACAGTAAACATTTTCATCTATCAGCCCATTTTAAATTCCTCTTTCACATTTATATAAGCAGGACAAATCAATGTGAAGCAAAAAAAAGCAAAACATTTCAAAACATGTCCCTGCTTTTGTTCCAAAGGACTAATCCACACCCTGTCCTCCATTCTCACAGGGAATCCCAGCAGCTCTTCACTTTTTCCTAACGTCACAACTCAGGAAGTGCTGGTCTCAATCCAGATTCCAGGGTCGAAGGCTTCTCTGCTGTCCAACTTTTCCTCCCTGTGCTGACTCAGTCTGCCTCCTGGCAGTTCTGTTCTCTGTGGCACGGCACGTCAACAGTTGGCCATTTGGAAGAGGAACAGCTTTAGATCAGCAGTGGGAGGCTGAGGACGATGCGACAAACACTCAGTTGTGCTGTTTCCTGAGCTGCGGCAAAACATAACACAATGAAAAAAGAACGAAAGCAGATTTCAGAAGCGATTAGGAGAGATATTGGCTGGATCGGTTTAAACCCGAGGGAAGCGTCGAGCCGTCAGCAGGTAGATACCTGACATGAATCCAAAATAAAACCAACCCAGAGCTAGGTGTAGTGTCGATCCCTGTGAAGCATTGACAAAAATGTGCTTGTGAATCTGAAGCCATATGTGACTTCCATGAGATTACACACACTAATGTTCTGCAGTAAAACAGCTCATTCTCCTCTGTGAATATATTTCCTTCATGCTGTGACAGAAGTATAAATCCTCGAGTTGTGTGATATCCTAAATAACTGTATGCTATGAGACTTTCACTCCACATTTGCTACTTATGTGCCTCCATATTGCTATATTCAGGCACTGACTGCCAGTGTTTGTTTGCCCCCAGTGCATCAATTTAAATGTAAGTAGCTGGTTATGCAGAGCAAGTAAGCAGTTTAGAAATGCTCAATCAAACACAATGACAAGACCTTGCTAAAAGACCTTTTATGGAAAAGGGTGATTACGTGGGTGCATAAGGGTGGGGGAGACGATCAGTAATCCTGGGAAGATACATGCGAGTAGGCGACAGTACCTTTCAAAGAATTTGAAAAAAAATAAATTAGTGCATTGATGCCAAATTGCCCTTTAAAGACAAATTTTTTGTTTTATGAAATGTGACGCTGTATGCAGTAAGGATGTAAGAAAACAAGAATAGATTATACATATAGAGCAGATGCTCTAAACAGACACAAATTCAGATGTGTGCATAAGGGCTGGGATCCTGTGGGATGCAGCAAAAAATGTCATATGAGGGAGAGGTTTTTCTTTCTTTCTTTTTTTTGCAGGCAGACATAAAGCTTGTGAGACAAAGAAAGACCAAAAACATGCAATAAGTGATCTTTAGTAACTGCCTGTGCAGAGCTACAGTTGTTTAATTTAGGCTCCAGTTTTGGGAAAGAGAACTAGCTCTATTCATTAGACAATATGATGGAAAGGTAGCAAGCAATAACAAAAACTGATACCGGTTTTGCACTCGAGGGATCTAGCTGAGAATGAGGAAGTGTTCATATTTTTTCTAGTGTTTCCCAGTGTTTCTGGAAGCATAACTGTATGGTTTAATAAAACAAACCACTTCAGGTTTCAATTTGAATACCAAAAAGGATATGGACAAGGAAACAGATACAGACACTGTTAAAGATGTCCTAGTCAGCAGATACTGTGATATACCTAAAAATACAAAGTGTACTCAATACACTTTAACGTCATCTTTTCCTTTAGATTATCCAAGCAACATAAGAGAACCTTTCTATATTGCAGACAAATGCCAATGCTGGTTCACTGAAAGGTCATTCGTTTACAGCCAATGGAAAAGATGAATTCTTAAGTACAGTATTCTGTAATGGAGATTTTTTTCACTTGTCAGTCGGCAGCGCAAGCACGTAATCATCACACTGCAGTTGGATCATCATGCAAGGAAAGAATGCTGATGAGACAGCTGTGTATGTCCCAATTCTCTTATCCACTCCATACATCCTCCTCACACCCACCTTCACTTCATCTCCCTATATTGAGGTCTGGCATCTTCTTTTGGGAATGCCACCTCTTTTCTGAGCTTCCATACTCAAATAATCGCGTCAGTCACGGCTATAAACATATATGAGTGTCAACATCTTATGCTGTCCGTATTATTCATGGCTAACTCCTCCCGAGATTGTTTGTGAAAGCATCGATGGAATACACTAGAGGAAATATCTGGAGAAACGACTGCGTTAATGGCCAGCAGATTCCAGGGGGAGTTCCCACTTTTCATATACATGAATCTGGATGGTTTATGAGGCATGTCTTAATGTTCACATAGCTGAAAAAAAGAGCTAAGTGACTGCAGCATGCAAACACAGCAAAGCCACTGACAGGCTTCTGAACATATAAAGGGGGTTGTGCGGGCCATCAAGTCTCCTGGCGAGAGATGCTGAAGATGTTTGTTTTTGATTAACCTACCCCATGCTCCATGATATGCTAGGGAAAAAATGCTAATAAGGTCATGCATGTAAACCTGATGAATAATTGTATGTGTACATACTTATGACAATATTCATATGGATTAACAATCTTCACAAGGACGGTGAGCGAGATTATAACAATAGTGAGACAAATGTGTGCGTGTGTGTGTGTGTGTGTGTGTGTTGAGTTTGGTGTGTGAATACATTTTGAATGGGGCTTTTTCTTCCTAATCTGCAGTCTTAAGCTTTCATACTGGCAGCTGTATGAAAAGCTACAGCTCTACTAATGTTTGATGTGAGCACCCAGGCGCTTGAGTTGTGTGTGTGTGTGTGTGTGTGTGTGTGTGTGTGTGTGTGTGTGTGTGTGTGTGTGTGTGTGTGTGTGTGTGTGTGTGTGTGTGTGTGTGTGTGTGTAGCCTGCATATTAATGACAAGGCAGGGGTTCTGAGCGTGGGAGTGAGGGGGAAAGGTCTAACACAGCCCACGTTAGTGATGTTACTCAAGATACGTTCCGCAGCAACTGCAACACAATTTCATAATTTTCTCATAGAGGCGGAGGGACAGAGGCTTAAACATATCACAATTCCAGCCAGATGTTAATTCATACACAGGGGATTGTGGTGTTTGATTTTAGATTGTAGGCTGCTTATGTGAAAAATGCTAGAGGATTACAATATGAAACTTGTTCAGGATTCGAAGTAGAAGTCCTATCGTATTTTGGAGGCGTTCCTATAAGATTGCTCCAGGAATTGTTTTATAGGACAAGATAATAATATCCCTGGGGATATAATAATATATCAGAAATATGCCTGGGGGACAACATCTTCAGGTTTTTTAAATACTTTCTTTTCTTTTCTATTTCTATAAGAGAATTCATTGTGGTATTTTTAAGAATCCTGATAATACTTTTTGGACTGTGTCTTGCAATTTGATCAACACTTGTCAACCTGCAGTAAAATCATGAACAACATGGAGGCAACAGCAGAGAGGGTAGAACTCTTCTTTTAGGTCTTTCTTGAGTAAGCAAGAAAGAAATGAACTGTTTAAAAGTTTGTGTTCAATGAATGATTAACCATTAATGACCAATAATGACAGATTAAGTCATTTACAGGATGGTTTTAGTATTTAACACTCCCAAAACCTCCTCTGCCCTCTGTAATTACAAGATAAAGAAACCCAATACATTATTCATTCATTCATTCATTCATTCATTCATTCATTCATTGTCTACCGCTTATCCAATCTATTCTCGGGTCATGGGGAGCCTGTGCCTATCTCAGGCGTCATCGGGCATCAAGGCAGGATACACCCTGGACGGCGTGCCAACCCATTGCAGGGCACACACACACTCCCCAATGCATTATATGCAATAAAATACAGAGTTCCTATAAGATTCTAAAGATCAAATAAGATCCTATATGACAAACAATGGGATTTTTAAAAGAGTTAGATCTAAAGGGATCTACAATTTCATAGAAATTTACAAAATGTTCTAGGAATTCTAACAATAACTGTATATTGCACACTTATAGTGATTGTGTGGTGGATCTATAACATAGAGTATTTGCAAACTTCTACAATACAAATGAATAAATAAGTAAGCTAAACTTGCCTAGGCTTTATCCAGAGATGTTTTAATGAAATTGTTTAAAAATAATTTATTGTGCCAAAAAGAAGAATTACTAGTGTCAAAAAAGGGAAAAGAAACGGTGGAGATGAAGATGAACACAGACAACCAAACCAAACATAGACAAAACAAGAACCATATGAAGAGTGAAACTAGGAAGCATTAGGGAACCATGACACCAAACACACAACTGCTTAGCAACAAAACAGGCAGCATTATGTGTGTATATATAATGCTGTATTTATACGCACCGATCAGCCATGACATTATGATGCCTAATATTGTGTTGGTCCCCATTTTGTTGGCAAAACAGCCCTGACCTGTCGAGGCATGGACTCCACAAGATCCCTGAAGGTGTGCTGTGGTATCTGGCACCAATATTTTAGCAGCAGATCCTTTAAGTCTTGTAAGTTGCGAGGTGGTGCCTCCATGGATCGGACTTGTTTGTTCAGCACATCCCACAGATGCTCGATTGGATTGAGATCTGGGGAATTTGGAGGCCAAGTCAACACCATCTTGAACAACCATTCTGTGTTGTTCATCAAACTATTCCTGACCCATTTTTGCTTTTTGGCACGGCACATTATCCTGCTAAAACCATGCTTAGGTAGGTGGTACGTGTCAAAGTAACATCCACATGGATGGCAGAACCCAAGGTTTCCCAGCAGAACATTGCCCAAAGCATGACACTGCCTCTGCCGGTTTGCCTTATTCTTGTAATGCATCCTGGTGCCATGTGTTTCCCAGGTAAACAACACAAACGCACCCGACCATCCCCGTGATTTAAAAAAAAAACGTGATTCATCAGACCAGGCCACCTTCTTCCATTGCTCCGTGGTCCAGTTCTGATGCTCACATGCCCATTGTTGCTGCTTTCAGTGGTGCACAGGGGTCAGCATGGGCACCCTGACTAGTCTGTGGCTATGCAGCCCCATACGCAATAAACTGCAATGCACTGTGTATTATGATACCTTTCTATCAGAACCAGCATTAACTTCTTCAGCAATTTGAGCAACAGAAGCTCATCTGTTGGATCAGACTGCACGGGCCAGCCTTCACACGGGTCAGCCATGTGTGTGTGTGTGTGTGTGTGTGTGTGTGTGTGTGTGTGTGTGTGTGTGTGTGTGTGTGTGTGTGTGTGTGTGTGTATAAATGAAATTAATCAGGAATCAAGGGGAACGCAAACCAGGTGAGTACAAAATCATTATGCATGTGATGGTTTCCAGTCTTATGGGGTAGGTCGGTGAGGGTGTGAATGCAGGTTTTCATTCCAACCTAGTTGGAATCCACAGCCAATTCTATAGAAAGTCAAGATCAGCTGATTAAACAGATGGAATCAGGTGTGGCTCTTCTGGGTGAAACCAGCACTGACGTGACAGCATGGAAGACTTTTGTTGGTTATATGCTATAGTGAATCAGACACAAGCTTAATAGATGCAGTTTGTAAACACCAACTGTATCAGTGTTGCAGATCGCTCATTAATCAGTACATGTTTGCTGTTGCTTAGGCTGCAGAGATAGTTCTTATATCTGTCTGTTAATAGGAAATGAGGAAATGTAGCCAATAGAAGAAAACTCACTGATTTAATCAGCGATTATTTCAGCACCAGTGTAAGTGCGAACTGTGATCAAATGAGTCAAGAGCGATGATGAGGCTCCTGTTCGCCAAATGCTGTGACTGACATTTACCTCAGGAATTGAGACTAGAGAGACTGATGTGCATGATCAAAGCGATTACTCATATTCGATCTTTCATAAACTGCCACTAATGTTGTTTTTTTTCACAAATAAATTCCATTACAAATGTAGCAAGCAGAGTGTTTACAGTGTTTATAATATTAAATCAGGTTATGATCATTCCAACAGAATAACAGAGGAATCTAGTTTAAAAGTAAATAGAATGAAGTTATAATAATAATCTATAGTTTATCTAAGTTTTAATTAAAAATGAATTTATAGAGTGTTAAAAAAGAATTGCTGCATGGCTAGGACATCTGAAGAAGTGTGCTAGCCTGTAGGCTATGAATACAGTCTTGAATAAAGAGAGACAGTAGTTTGGGTTATATTTATTTGCTATATTTTATTTATTACACATTAAATATTTAAATAGCAGTTCCTTTTAGACAATCAAAGTGTTTTCGCCTTTCGGTGGAGCCTGAATGGAATGCATACATGATTTTTTGGGGGGGTTTTTTTGGTCATTTGCTTTTCTAGGTATATCCAGACTTTTATATTTTAAGAGAGCAGAGATAGCACATATACAATCAAGTGAAAAGAAAGTACACCCTTATGAATTATAGGGTTTTACATATCAGCTGCACGAATGAGTAGTGAAACGTTTCAATCTAAGGAGAAAGATGTCCAGTTAACATGTCTCAACTTCCAGATATCAGGACATAATTGTAAAAAAATTATCTGGTCCTTAGCAGAGTAAGAAACATGGTGATAGTTGTTATCAGAGATTAACGAGCTGCACCACTCTGTGTTCTTGTGAGCTTGCCAATGCTTGTGCCTATCAAATAATATCTGCTGCCAAAATATGTGTACATTTGACTAACTGAAGCAGTGACGAATATTCAGCGTTCCGAACAGCACGGGCTGCATTCCACTGTAGCTATAGTAACATTGCTTTCCAAACCCTTTCATTCCTTTTCATCGAGCTGAATGACATGATTACAGATTACATGGAAACATTCATTTGTTCAGTGGAATTTTACCAGAGAGGCATTGTCTTTCATCCCATTTGTATTGTGGTTATATTTAAAGACTATAACCACACTTACCTCCTAATTCTTAAATATCCTTTATTAGCTTGTACACAATACGTCCAAAGGTATGTGGACACTTGTTCATAAAACCCATGAATGACCTTCATCATGCCGGAGATCAGCACCTGACCTCTTGTGCTCTTGTGGCTAAATGAGCACAAAACCACACAGCTATTCTCCACCGTCTAGTGTGAAGCATGAAGGCTGTTACAGCAGCAATGAGGGAAAAAGACAACATTAAATGCCATTGTTTTGGAATGGATTATATTCAGGTTTCCACATATGATTAATATATATGTGGACATATTTTCTCCTCTTTAACTTCAATTGTCTTGGCACAATTTGGATATTGAACTCAAGTTTTCAAACATTAAACTTTGTAATCCATTGTCTTGTGTACGTGTGAGTGTATACGTTACTTTTGAGTTGAAACAAAGGTTATCTTCAAGTTGAGTCACGCTTTTAAGACAGCAGGTGAACTTTTGTTAACCAAGGTTAACCAACTTGAAATATCTTACAGTGTACTTTTGACCATATGGTGTATTTAACCCTTTCATGCATAATGTCTGAAGTTATGAATAATCGAGGTATGACTGTTTTTAGGAATACATAATATGTATACACGTGCATCTCAATAAATTAGAATGTTGTGGAAAAGTTCATTTATTTCAGTAATTCAACTCAAATTGTGAAACTTGTGTATTAAATAAATTCAATGCACACAGACTGAAGTAGTTTAAGTCTTTGGTTCTTTTAATTGTGATGATTTTGGCTCACATTTAACAAAAACCCACCAATTCACTCAACAAATTAGAATATGGTGAGATGCCAATCAGCTCAACTCAAAAGACCTGCAAAGGTTTCCTGAGCCTTCAAAATGGTCTCTCAGTTTGGTTCACTAGGCTACACAATCATGGGGAAGACTGCTGATCTGACAGTTGTCCAGAAGACAATCATTGACACCCTTCACAAGGAGGGTAAGCCACAAACATTCATTGCCAAAGAAGCTGGCTGTTCACAGAGTGCTGTATCCAAGCATGTTAACAGAAAGTTGAGTGGAAGGAAAAAGTGTGGAAGAAAAAGATGCACAACCAACCAAGAGAACCGCAGCCTTATGAGGATTATGAAGCAAAATCAATTCAAGAATTTGAGTGAACTTCAGGAATGGCCTGAGGCTGGGGTCAAGGCATCAAGAGCCACCACACACAGATGGGTCAAAAAATTTGGCTACAATTGTCATATTCCTCTTGTTAAGCCACTCCTGAACCACAGACAACGTCAGAGGCATCTTACCTGGGCTAAGGAGAAGAGGAACTGGACTGTTGCCCAGTGGTCCAAAGTCCTCTTTTCAGATGAGAGCAAGTTTTGTATTTCATTTGGAAACCAAGGTCCTAGAGTCTGGAGGAAGGGTGGAGAAGCTCATAGCCCAAGTTGCTTGAAGTCCAGTGTTAAGTTTCCACAGTCTGCGATGATTTGGGGTGCAATGTCATCTGCTGGTGTTGGTCCATTGTGTTTTTTGAAAACCAAAGTCACTGCACCCATTTACCAAGAAATTTTGGAGCACTTCATGCTTCCTTCTGCTGACCAGCTTTTTGAAGATGCTGATTTCATTTTCCAGCAGGATTTGGCACCTGCCCACACTGCCAAAAGCACCAAAAGTTGGTTAAATGACCATGGTGTTGGTGTGCTTGACTGGCCAGCAAACTCACCAGACCTGAACCCCATAGAGAATCTATGGGGTATTGTCAAGAGGAAAATGAGAAACAAGAGACCAAAAAATGCAGATGAGCTGAAGGCCACTGTCAAAGAAACCTGGGCTTCCATACCACCTCAGCAGTGCCACAAACTGATCACCTCCATGCCACGCCGAATTGAGGCAGTAATTAAAGTAAAAGGAGCCCCTACCAAGTATTGAGTACATGTACAGTAAATGAACATACTTTCCAGAAGGCCAATAATTCACTAAAAATGTTTTTTTTATTGGTCTTATAAAGTATTCTAAATCTCTTTTTGAGATTTGTGAATTTGTGAGTTTGGTGGGTTTTTGTTAAATGTGAGCCAAAATCATCACAGTTAAAAGAACCAAAGACTTAAACTGTTACAGTACAGATGGCTCGGAGACAGAAGATCACAGTTAGGGTATTTATTGGACACAAGCAGGGGAATAGTCGAACACAGGTGAGGAATGATGCAGTGATTCAGAGTGATAGATGAATAGATAATGATACTGTCCTTTGTGACTTGCAGGTGGGTTATCGTTGGTGACCGCTGGAGTAGTAGAGAAGCTGAAGACGGATGACACTCACACACACGATGGAGACACACGAGGTAACTTGGGAACACTGGAGACAGATAGGTAACAACAGGAGTCCTTGAGGTAAGCATTCAGGAAGAGTCCTTAGTTGCGAACGAGACCGGACGGTGAGTGACTGTGTGTGAGTGTCCTTTATGTTTGGGGTGATTGCAGAGGTGATTGTGTGCAGGTGTGAGTGATTAGTATTCGGGAGAGGGAGTGCACTGCGATTGGTTGGTGTTGGAGCCTGGCGTGTCTGTGACAGTACCCCCCTCCCCACAGCCCGCTCCTGAGGGCCGCGGACCCCGACGTCGTGGTGGACTTCCTCTTCCACGAGGGGCAGGTCTGTTGGGATGTGCAGAGTGGAAGGTTTCCAGCAGGTTTGGGTCGAGTATGTCATTGCGTGGTACCCATGCGCGTTCCTCAGGACCATAGCCTTCCCAGTCTACCAGGTACTCGAGCTGACCACCATGGCGCCGGGAGTCCAGAATCTCTCTCACCCCGTAGGCAGCTCCATCGTCCAGTAGGAGTGGGAGGGGGGGTTCGGCTGCGTCAACACCAGGCTCTGTGGAGGGAGAAACAGAGGGATGGTGAGGCTTGAGAAGTGACACGTGGAATGTAGGGTGAATGCAATACTCAGGTGGGAGTTGGAGTTTATAGGTGACCGGGTTGATCTGCTCAAGGATGGTGACTGGGCCAATAAACCTGGGACTCAGCTTACGGCATGGTTGGCGTAGACGGATGTCCCTGGTAGACAGCCAGACCTTCTGCCCAGGTTGATAGACGGGTGCTTCGGAGCAACGAAGGTCGGCTGTCAGTCTACGCCGACGCAGGGCACGTTGCAGCTGGTGATGTGCTGAGTCCCAGACCCTCTCACTCTCTCGGAACCAGTAATCGACCGCTGGTACATTCGATGGTTCCCCTGACCAAGGGAACAGTGGGGGTTGGTATCCGAGTACGCACTGAAAAGGTGTCAGGCCGGTGGATGGTTGGCTTAGGGAGTTTTGTGCATACTCGGCCCAACCCAGGTACTGGCTCCAAGAGTCCTGGTGGCCGTGACAGAAGGTACGGAGGTAGCGACCGATCTCCTGGATCTTCCTCTCCATCTGCCCATTCGTCTGAGGATGGTATCCCGTTGACAGGCTGACGGCCACACCTAGGAGCGAGAAGAAAGCCTTCCAAACTCTTGAAATGAACTAAGGTTCTCGGTCGGAGACGATGTCTTCAGGGATTCCAAAGTAGTGGAAGATGTGGTTGAACATCAGTTCAGCAGTCTCCATAGCAGTGGGTAGTCCCTTCAAAGGAATCAGACGACAAGATTTAGAAAACCTGTCTACTACCACAAATATACATGTACAGTCATTGGAAGCAGGAAGATTCGTAATGAAATCCACTCCTAGGTGTGACCATGGACGGTTGGGAATGGGCAGAGGAAGGAGTTTGCCGGATGGTCGGTGGCGTGGACTCTTGGAGATGGCGCAATCCCTACATCCCTGCACGTACCTTCTGACATCAGCTGCCATATTGGGCCACCAGAAGCGATCTTTTAGCAACAAGAGGGTTTCGTTGACCCCCGGGTGGCCAGTGCCAAGTGATGTATGGGCGGAGTGAATAAGTGGGGTGCGCCATGCTCTGGTGATGTATTGCAAGCCTGGCGGGCAACCCGGCGGAGTGTTGGTGGAGGCATTGGTAGAGGGAAGGGTCTTCTCAGACCAGGTAATGGGGCTGACAATTACCTTTTCCGGCAGGATGGTCTCAGGTTCCTCTGTGTTTTCTTCAGGAGTGAAAAGTCGGGATAGAGCATCAGCCTTGGTGTTTTTGGATCCAGGTCTGTAGGAAATGGTGAAATTGAAGCGGGTGAAGAAAAGGGCCCAGCGGGCCTGTCGTGGATTGAGTCTCTTGGCGGCTCGAAGATATTCCAGGTTTTTGTGACCTGTGAGCACCAAGAAAGGATGTCTGGCTCCCTCCAGCCAATGCCTCCACTCCTCGAGGGCCAGCTTCACAGCTAACAGTTCTCGGTTGCCGATGTCGTAGTTCACCTCCACCGGGTTGAGCTTGCGAGAGAAGAAAGCACATGGATGGAGGGGGCTCGGGTTCCCCTGCTGCTGTGATAGGACCGCTCCTACTCCGGTTGTGGAGGCATCCACTTCCACTATGAAGAGCTTGTTGGGATCAGGATGGACTAGAAGAGGAGCGGTGGTGAAGGCTTCCTTTAAGGCGTTGAAAGCTTCTTCAGCAGATGTTGTCCAGGACAGAGACTTGGGTTTGTTTCTCAGGAGACTGGTGAGAGGATTAGAGATGGAACTGTAGTTCTGAATAAACCGTCTATAGAAGTTTGCAAAGCCGAGGAAACGTTGGAGTTCCTTCACAGTGGTGGGAGTTGGCCAGTCCTTGATGGCTGTCACCTTCCCCTCGTCCATCTGGATGCCACTGCTGTCGATGTTGTAGCCAAGGAACTGCACTGAGGGTTGATGGAAGGAGCACTTTTTGGCTTTGAGGAACAGCTGGAACTCCCTCAGGCACTTCAGGACCTCCGCAATGTGGTGGCGATGTTTGGCCAGGCTCCGGGAGTAAATCAGGATATCATCAATGTATACCAAGACGAACTTGTGGAGAAACTCCCGGAGCACCTTGTGTATGAAGTCCTGGAATACAGAGGGGACATTGACAAGGCCATAGGGCATGACCAGATATTCGTAGTGGCCTGTGGGCATGATGAAGGTGGTCTTCCACTCGTCCCCCTCACGTATCCGTATCCGGATGAGGTTATACGCGCTGCGGAGGTCCAACTTGGTGAAAACAGTGGCACCACGGAGATGTTCCAGGGCCGCTTGGACGAGAGGAAGGGGGTACCTGAACTTGACGGTTATATAGTTGAGAGCTCTGTAATCGATACAAGGCCGCAAGCCTCCGTCCTTTTTAGCCACGAAGAAGAAGCTGGAAGCAGCAGGGGAAGTTGATGGATGGATGTAGCCTTGAGCCAGGGCCTCCTCAATGTATTCCTCCATGGCCTTCTCCTCCGGGACGGACAGGGGATAAATCTTTCCCCTGGGCACTGACTCACCCGGAAGCAGATCGATGGCACAGTCCCATGGCCGGTGTGGAGGCAGCTTTGAAGCTCTCTTAGGGCAGAAAATGTCGCTGAAGGGGGCGTAACAGGCTGGAATATCCACAGATCGTTTCTCTAATGGACTCTCGATGGATGTAGCACAGACAGGAAGATGATTCGAGCTTGGAGAACGTGGAACAGGGAATTCAGAGAACCAGTCATTAAAACAGGTGTCGCCCCACTTCAGGACTTCGCCGGTCTTCCAGGAGAGGATGGGATTATGCTGCTCCAACCACGGACGCCCTAAAATCATGTCAGCGGTGGATTCCTCCAGAACCAGCAATGAGATCTTCTCCAAGTGAAGTACACCGATTTGAAGTAGTAGTGGGCCAACACACTGGCTTACTTGTCGTCTGCTTACAGGTTTTCCAGTTATTGATTGGATCTGGTATGTAGTAGACGTAGCCGTGGTCTTGAGCTTCAGCTGACGGTAGAGGGCGCTGGAGATGAAGTTGCCCGCTGACCCAGAATCGAGGAGGGCGGCAACTGGAATAGAGACATCAGCAGCAGTAAGCTTCCCAATAGTGGTGAGTGGTTTCATCTTCTGAATAGAAGGGAAGATGGCACTCACCATGGGACGAGGCGGACGAATGGGGCATGCGGAGATTACATGCCCAGGAGCACCACAGTACAGACATAAATTCTGGGTCAGCCTTCTCTGCCGTTCAGCGGGAGTCAGACGTGATGACTCCAATTGCATGGGTTCATGGGCTGGTTCAGGAGGGCTGACAGAGCCTGGCCGGCAGAGGATGGTGGTGAGCTGCACCTGGCCCTGGTGCTCTTCGAGACACGACTGCATACGAGTGGCGAAATGGATGTAGAGTTGGATAAACCTTTCAAGCCTGATGGAATCCTCGTATGCAGCGAGATGCAACCGCAATTGTGGATCCAATCCTTGACGATATGAAGTAAGCAGCGCTTGTTCGTTCCATCCGCTCTTGGCAGCAAGTGTTCTGAATTGAAGAGCATATTCGTTAACGGACATTTTTCCTTGCTTTAGATTATAAAGCTCCTCACCGATAGAAGAATCCCAGGAGGGCTTTCCGAACACCTCTTTGAACTGATCGACGAAACTGAAGTAGGACTGGACAGCTGGGTGATTTTGGGACCAGATGGAATCAGCCCATAGGAGTGCCTTGCCACTCAGTTGTGTGATCAAGAATGCCACTTTAGACCGTTCGGTGGGGAACATGTGCGGTTGCATCTCCAGGACCAGTGAGCATTGCAGGAGGAAACCGTTGCAATCCTCCGCCGAACCAGAATAGGGGGCCGGTTTGGCCATGGGACTGGCATACAGCAGTGGTGAAGTGGTGTTTGCGGAAGTGATGGTGGGTGGAGCTGGCGTGGGTGCTGAGTGCACGGTGAGCGTTTGACGTAATGCATCGACCAGGTCTTGGAATGGATCGGAGTAACTCATACTTGCTTCTACGGTGTTGGGTCCGGTCTTCTGTTACAGTACAGATGGCTCGGAGACAGAAGATCACAGTATTTATTGGACACAAGCAGGGGAATAGTCGAACACAGGTGAGGAATGATGCAGTGATTCAGAGTGATAGATGAATAGATAATGATACTGTCCTTTGTGACTTGCAGGTGGGTTATCGTTGGTGATCGCTGGAGTAGTAGAGAAGCTGAAGACGGATGACACTCACACACACGATGGAGACACACGAGGTAACTTGGGAACACTGGAGACAGATAGGTAACAACAGGAGTCCTTGAGGTAAGCATTCAGGAAGAGTCCTTAGTTGCGAACGAGACCGGACGGTGAGTGACTGTGTGTGTGTCCTTTATGTGTGGAGTGATTGCAGAGGTGATTGCGTGCAGGTGTGAGTGATTAGTATTCGGGAGAGGGAGTGCGCTGCGATTGGTTGGTGTTGGAGCCTGGCATGTCTGTGACATAAACTACTTCAGTCTGTGTGCATTGAATTTATTTAATACACGAGTTTCACAATTTGAGTTGAATTACTGAAATAAATAAACTTTTCCACAACATTCTAATTTATTGAGATGCACCTGTATATGTATATACCTCGATTATCCATAAAACAAATATAGAAAATATCCATAAATTAAAAAAACCTTGATTATACATAAATGAACACAAATAACATTATGTAATTTAACATAAATGATTATTCTGTTGCTCTAAATACTATTTGCCTTTTTCAGTCAGCATGTCTAGAATAGAATAGAAGCCTTTATTTGTCACATATACATTACAGCACAGTGAAATTCTTTCTTCACATATCCCTACTATGGAAGCTGGGGTCATAGCACAGGGTCAGCCATGATGGAGCAGGGAGGGTTGGGGGCCTTGCTCAAGGGCCCAGCAGTGGCAGCTTGAACCCCAATCTTCCGATCAACAACCCAGAGCCTTAACCACCTTAGCTACCACTGTCTCTGGTATATCCTAACAAATAAAAAAACCCACAAATGATCGCCTTAGCTTTGATAAAACTATAGTGTTAATGCATACAAAATCAATGTCAAGATTTACTATATTTTGTTCCAAAACAATATTTTCTTATATTGTCATGATTGTGCTGGACCCAGTGCAGGACTATGACTCCCAACAGCCACTATCTGCTCATGACACTAAATATTTGCACCTACTCCATGTTTATGCTTAATGAGCGCTAGTGTTTGAGTCACGTCTGGTACAGCACTCTGTGTCTAACGTATGTATACTGTTGTTGGTGCCACTAAACTTACTCATATTATGACTGCCGTGTCATGTTGTCTCACCTCACTAATCTTCGTTTTGTTTCTCAGCCTTCGTATTTCAAGTTTTGTGACTATCAATCCACTGATTTGCACTTGCACCTGCCTTCTCTACGATTCCATGACATTTCTAGATTTCTAGATTTGAAGTCCAAATTTATATGACAGGTTTTATATACATTATGCATTACACATAACATTAAAAAAAGACAATGAATCTGGGTATATTTTTTAAATAATATATGAAAAGTTTGAGTTTTGCTCCATTAAGATGTTACCTTCTAGTCACTTTTTACACTAAAAACATATCGCACCAGCAAGACATCTTGTTCAATCGCAGCATTTACTTTACATCACAGAAAGAATAAACATGCATCAACTTATGTTGTTGCTCTTGGCCTTCTGTCGAGATTATATTTTGGAGCCTGTGGGTAAATTTACGGTTATGTGTGCTGTAAAGCCAAGCACCTCATTCTCACGCCTCGCATATAGCATTTGCCAATAGACCTGACTTGAGGAATCTGTCAGAGCTGTACTGCAAGCCCTGTGGCTGATAAAGCTGGATAAGTCTGGCACCAAACATACAGAAATTCTGTCTGTTGTGAACCAGATAGACAAGAATGGAAGAAGTGCTAGATAACATTTTGACATTCCACAGGATCGATTCTCTTGCATTTACATCAAGAGACGTGCTTTGATGAATTTCTGAGAGGAAGTATTGTTATACTAGACAAATTCAAGAAATAAATCAATTTCAAAATCAATGGCCTACAATTTACATCAAAGCCTTGGAAGTCTGCCTTTTTTCTTTTTTTTTTTTTTAACAAAAATACATTTATTTTATTTACATTCCCTTCAATATATGTGGAAACTTTATATCAATTCTATATTACTTAAACATTCATTTATTCAGTCATTTCTTCACTTTATCCTGCTTGGGGTCATGGTGTATCTCAGGGACATGACACCAACACAGCACCATGCACACACTCGTTCACACATTTGTTCACACACTCGATCACACCTAGAGGCAATTTAGAGTCGCGAATCCACCCACCAGCATGTTTTGGAGGTGGGAGGAAACCTGAGAACATAGAGGAACCCTATGTGAACGTGTGAAGAACTTAAAAAGCGCCACACAGACAGTAACCTGAGATGGAGATGGAACTGGTGGCCTTTTAGCTGTTAGGCAGCAACACTGCCTACAATACCGTCGCGTCACATAGAATATAAAATGTGTATCTGCTTTGAGTTTATTGATTTAAAAAAAAAAAAAAATTATGGATCAGTATCTTAAGACCACAGCTCTTGACATACAGAGTATATAAGCCATATATACAGCATATTGTACAGTGAGCTATAACTAACTATGAGCACATTGAGCTTTGGATCTTTTGGCAGTTTCCGATGGTTTTTGTTTTTAAGCTATCATGTGTCTCCAGCTGTTCAAATGAATATGGAAACAGCGATGTCATGACAACATAGTGGTAAAATGTAGCCTACTATGCGGAAAAACCTGCTTTCCATGACTACCTAATCAGCAGTGATGACCCGTTCTCATCTGGCACTCCTATGCACTTCCCAACACTCCCATAGGCTTTTTTCCCATAGACTTACGCTGCTTTCACACCTATTGCCTAGTCCAGGGAAAACACACCAGGATTCCGTTTAAACCTACCAAATGTTGCATGTCTGAAAGCATTCTGAATCACCTATTATGTTTAGCTCTCAATAGATGTTGATATATGAAAGAACATGTAAGTGTTTATATGGATATCACTAACATTTTGATCCTAGTTACGGTCCTGATACTGAATAGTCTATTGACATTTGCAAATATTATAAACACACATGCATACCTGTTCTGCAGGGAATAAAACTAGAAATAAGCGTATTAACTAGCGTGTTATTAATCCCTATTGCGAAATGTCCGTATCAACAGCTTGGCTCATCTCTGCACATGTTGTAGGTATGTGAAAATGTTACTGATTTTTGGAAGAGCATAGAAATGATTTAGTACAGTATGCCTGTGGACTCCATAATGCTTTTGTTAAATGATAATTCCAAGATCGACTTCCCTAAACAGCACAGAGTGATTTGGCTTGCTGGCATAACATCAACAATAACACTGGCTTACATTCTTCATACACTCATCATACCCCAAGATTTCAAGATATAGTACTGTTTAGAGCCATCAAGACAATAAGGCCAAAATTTTCTACCTAGAGACAACCTCTTAACATATTAATCATGAACATTGATATTGACATAGACCTGTGGATTGTTTAGTTTCTGTTTATTCCTTTTTTCTCTTCCTCCCAAAAATGTAATCTATCACAATGTCTCTTTATATATAATTAGTATGCTTTTGTCATTTTTGTATTGTGTCCCAGTGGTTTGTTTTGTACATGTAACTATAGAGTGTATGTCTTTTGTAAATGAGACGGCTGGCATTGGGGGTAACGGGTAAGGGTGGGAGGCAGTGCTTTGTTTTCTTTAGGTTATACCCCAAATATATCTCCATATTTGCTTGATTTGAATAAAAAAAAAACATAAAATAATTTATTACTAAAACTGAAATTAGTAATTAATGTATTCATATCCAAGACATATTCATATCTAAGTATTAAGGGCATTGGTTGCTCAGTGGTAGGTTTCTCGCCTATCATGCGGAAGGCCCGGGTTTGATTCCCAGCCAATGCCCAAACCCCAGCCACTGGATGCAGTGCCGGTCCCAAGCCCGGAAAAATGGGAGGGTTGCGTCAGGAAGGGCATCCGGCGTAAAACATTTGCCAAGTTGTTGTGCGGACCAGGTGGTCCGCTGTGGCGACCCCGAACAGGGAGCAGCCGAAAGCAACTTCTTCTATTCATATCTAAGTATTATTGATTTTTCTAGATAATAATAAATAGATATTATTTTGTTCTATACAACCTCGCTCTCTCTCTCTCTCTCTCTCTCTCTCTCTCTCTCTCTCTCTCTCTCTCTATATATATATATATATATATATATATATATATATAGTAGCCAGTGTAATCCAGTATTTGTACAGAAACATCCATTTAAAAAAATGTCAAATGCCAATGATTAAGGGACAAAACCTGGATCATAATTCTGAGTAAAAAGGCATTGTAGAAACGAGTAGCCATGGATACTGCTGGCCACAAGCGTTCTTGGGTGCGCACACTCACACCCACACACACCACCTACATGCATAAAGCCATTTATAGGCACCGTACATGAGGTACGTTCAGTTTTACAGCTGAAACTGTTCCGAAGTGGTTGCTTGGTTTCAGATAACTTACCTGATCTCATGTCTCAATGTTTTGGGAAACAGCTTGAACTGTAAAACATGGGAATTACTGGGAAGTAACAGATAGCTATCATGACTGATCATATTCACCTTTCCTTTTGCATGCGTTCATCATTCATACACTGTATGTATGAGATCATCGACTAAATCGCAGGATCGTGCAACAGCCTGGTTAGAATGTACAGTATAGTATTTGTGGCAGGAAACCCTTCACATGATGAAATTTTTGTATATATATATATATATATATATAAAAAAAAAACGACAGGCTTTCCTGAACCAAAATATTTTTCTAAATGTATCTTAACCATGAGTAGTTTCAGCCAAATGTGAAAAAGGAGAAGATTCTGACTGTGGTGCAGGAACGTCATGAACATTTTGATTGCTGGTATCTGCTTACAAAATAAACTAATTAGGCATATGTCCATTTCTCGACAGCATGTAACTATCCAAGAACTTGATCCATGCTTGACACTGACTGATTGAGGAAATCTTTTGGCAGACTGATTGTTTTTACCCCAGGGTTTGTTCAACTGGAAGATATCATAGACTAGTTTCAATTAAAAACATATTTCCGTGTCATTCATCATTCACTCTTCTTCAGTGAATTGTTTAGTGCTTGTCACAGTTGAAATAGTCAACTGTGGGTCACAAAATAGTAAACTATGTATAGACAGTTTCTTAAATACTCCTTTATTCCTGACTGTTTCACCTCGAACAGACATTTCTGACCATAACTGTCCTCTCTTAGCTCCAGTTCAAACATTTTCCATTATCATTTGACATTATCTTTTTATTTGTCCCTCAAACGCTGTAACTACTGTTTACACAACACGTAGGGTTTCTGTGACTGTGTAAAGATTGTGATATGAGGCACACACTGTTCAATGTCTGATTTGGCGTCTGCTGCTAGACATCTAGCCATAGCATTCTAACACTACATCATTTTACATTGTACACTCTACACAACATGGGGTTAACACTGTAAAAGCTGCTAACCCTGCTTCAGAGAGGGGTTCAGAGCCCCGGGTAAAAAGTGGTGCTAACCCTGCTTCTAAATTACAAGTGTGAAACATTTCTCTACCTGGGGTTGTGAAGCGTTCCTCTGCCCGGGGTTGTGAAATATTCCTCTACCTGGGATTAAAAACAGGGTTTAGAATGATGGGTTCCTCTCAAGGTTTCTTCCTTATACCATCTAAGGGAGTTTTTCCTTGCCAGAGTCGCCTCAGGCTTGCTCATTAGGGATTAATGCAAATAAATGTTACTTTTTGTACTATATTTCTTATGTTCTGTAAAGCTGCTCTAAGACAATGTCCATTGTTAAAAGTGCTATACAAATAAAATTGAATTGAATTGAAATTGGTTATGTGTGAAAATCCTGAATATGGAGAATATCCTGGGAAAACTGGATGCAAGGTGGGAAAATTCCTCCTGATACAATGCCAGTTCATCACAGCAAGCACTTTAACTCATAATGGCAATTTAATGTAGCCAAACCCCTTTTGATATAGTTTTTTTTATTTATTTAAGGTATCAAAGCATGTTATTGGAAAAAGAAATATGCCTTTATTTATTTCAATTGTCTGGTTTGATTTTCTGGCTGCTTGAATTAAGGCACAGCAACACTGACAGTTTACCAAGACCACTACACATACCGTATATCACACAAAAAATTATTCTTCACTTTAGTTGATAGTCTCGATAGTCTAATATCCTACAGTTTGTGCATACTGAGGTGTTAATGGTGGACTTGGAAGTGTGGAGTTAGTATACTGTAAGGGTGGCACCTTGGCATGCTGTTAGACGAGGTGTTAATTTGGTTCGAGGGCTAAAAGTGTGCACACTTAGACTCATGGAGTGCTGAGTGTCAAGGTTTGTAAGACAAATGCAGCGTCTCTTGCATATGCAGGCCATATGGATGCATCTGTCAAGACTGTGAACTCATTTAAATTCCAAACTACTGGTGTATCAGACATGAAAGCAAAAAGTTTATTCTGAAAAATAGGGTGTGAAGCAGCTGGGGATATTTTCCCCTTTTCTGGAGAATTGCCTAAGAATATCTTCTGATGTATACCACATATTTTTTCCGTGACTACTCAAAAAAACAAAACATGATAAATGTTCTCTCTTAATGTGGGCGCTACTTTGCGTGTTTATATTATGTAAACCCATTTGCTGCGTCCTAAGTGCTATCGCATTTGCAAGTACTGGTGTTTATAACAGGACAGCATGTCAAATATGTCTCTCTTATTAACTCAAAGCAGCAGGGAGAGGCCCTGTACTTTTTTGTTGGCTTAGATGGAAGGGTTTTTAAAAAGCATTTTGGAGCTCTATTTGTTGGGCTGCTCAGTGTTTACTAGATATGTTTTTAATTGATTTATTCTGCTTTTCAGACTCCTCGTGTTTGATTTGTGGGAAATGGGGTAGCTGCTATATAGTGTTCAATTTCCTTGATTTTTTTTTTTTTTTTTTTTTAAATCTTTCACCAATTCACCACAATATTAAAAATATTGGGTCTCAGGGGAAAATCCTGACACTTGACAACAGTGACCTTTGATAAAGAGAGTTATACAATATAACACAGAGCCTCTGTGGGCCAATACCTTGAAAGCTGAACCTGCTTCTTCTTCTTTTTTTTTTTTTGATTTGTCACCACGGACTTCAAATAAAAAATGGCTATAAGATTTAAAGGGAAGGCAGATAGTATGCTTTATTAGAAGTGGATGTGCTGTACTTTGGATCAAACTGAGCTCATTTTTTTTCTCTGAACTTTTAAGGGTCTTATTCACAAAATGTAACCAGACATTTCTGTTCTTAAGGCTTCTTGCCAAAGGTTTGTTTCTTATGATAAATCCTCAGAAGTCATTCTGTACCCTAATGTGTGTTTGTTTCTTAACAAAGCACTAAATCCAGAAGTCTTCAATCTTATCTGTTAAGGTCTTTCATTCCTGTTATACACATAGCAGCAATTCAAACGAAGACCAAGAATAGCTGATCAAACAGGGTGGGGGGATCAGATGTGGCTCCTGTTTGGCTGGAATGAAAACCTGAAGCCACACCAGTCTAATATGTTTGAAATTTTATTCTGACTTTGATATAATTTTTCATAGTGCTTCTTTTGAAAACAGACAATATACAGAAACATAAATAGACAGCTGTACAGAAATATACGCAGATGTAGTATATACAAGCCAAAGCAACCCATTTTCTTCTGGGAGAGACCAGATAGTGGGATTATAAAACAGTACAGTGCCTCGAATGGATGTATAAGTATACTGGGACGAGCACTTTTAGTACACTTTTAGGTACAAATCTACATGACCCATGTGAGATTATCCACTGAAGCAAAGGTGACCACTTTTGTCCATTTTCTGGAGCCCATTTCAGGGGACTTGGGGCATAAGGCAGTGCCAATCCATTGCAGGGCACCAACACACAACAGCCAATTTAGAGATGCCAATCAGCCTAAAACACATGTCTTTGGACTGGTAGAGGAAACCAGAGATGGAGAGAATACACACTCCACACACAGGGCAGAGAAAGAATTCAAACCCTCAACCCCCCGAGGTACGAGACCAACATGCTAACCACTAAGCCATGCTACCCAGCCAAAGGAAAGTCATGGTTATAAGTGCAAATTTTTAGTGTATCCATGTGTGAGTGACAAGTACTGAAAGCTCCAAGCAGAAGAAGAGCATCAGGATGAATTAAGCAGAGATACAGCAATAGAAATGTGTTTCATCACATCCGGCATCAGGTGTACATGTACATGTTTTCAGCTTGTTAAAACCTGGTTTTACTGGCACTTCAATGGCCCTGATGTGAAATACCAAATGCTTCCCTAGAGACAACATTCCAATGATGTATCGTCTCTCAGAATGGGGTGGACTATGTATAGGGCTGTGATTCCTATATGGTTCCTCGCTCTGGAAATAAATCTACTGGACTAAACTGTCATTTCAAGCCCAACTTGTATAAGACATAGCAGAACAAATATGGTTGTTAGCTTTATACTAAATATATACTGTATATAAGTATAAAATTGCCAATTGAACATATTGGAAAAGATTATTTTTTCAGTAACTGCATACAGGAATAAACTCTGGACTGGACATCAATCTATTGCACAGCAGTTCTGTAGTATAATAACCCAATTTTGTAATTTTGTAAAAAAAAAAAAAAAGAAAAAAAAAAAAGGAAGTAGGCAGAAAATGAAACAATTTTTCCAATCCCATATTGGAGAGAGTATTTTTAACACTATAAATAGATTTCAGCACTGAACCCTTATTGAGAGTGTATTTTAATGCAACTGCAGGCTTAATTCCTGTCTGGAGGGAAAAAAAGACCTCAAATGCCCAGTACATCTTGAAGGCATCATATCTGGGGTGCTTGTGGCATCAGTTGGATTGCTGTTTGCTGACTCAAAAGCTTACTGTATTAAAATTGCAAAAGGAGCCTCGTCTAAACGCTTCTTTTCTCACCTTGGCTGTGTGAAGTCGCCTGGTGTGCTGAGACACCTAACGTTACTGGGAAAGCACACTTTTCTACATCCACACAACCTTCAAATGTCCAGGGGCTCTTTTACATTTGTTTACTTGGGTTGAAATTTCAAAATCAGTATCATCAGTATCTTCTTTTTCTTCATCTGCATCATGAAGCATGAAGTGTTTGTTGGGATATTGACCGAATTGTCCCACGAGGTGCTGGTTAAAGAAAGACAGCAGATGTCTTCAACAGCAAACTTTTTTTTTCCACAGCAGCAAAATACTGCATACTAAAATCGCCCATGGTAAACGAACCCTGACGAATACATGTTGACCAAGAGAGTTAAAATGTAATTAGTTCAACTTTCCAAGAATTTGTTTAACAACAGTGCTAGGTGGAGAATGAAGCCATATATAGTACTGAGCGTTGGTTAAAATGGAAAAAAAATATTTGATGTCACTCTCTGTGCTAATAAACTTAAGTTAGTATAACGCAATTTATCTTCTTCCATAATATGAGGAGTTGAAGAAAAAGAAAAGTCCTGAGTGTCTTCAAGGCTGCTGGCAATGTTCTCTGAGTTGTCACCTGTTAGTGTTGCCATAACACAACTTGTATCAAATGTAAATATTCCTATTCCCTTTTTTCCAGTGCTTGAGCAATAGCGTACATCTAGGAGACTAAGAATACATTGTACCCTGTCCTATGACACATGTCTTCCTAGGCTTTATCTTCTCTTGTGAGACTGCATAGGGTCCATTTTAAACTCTGTCAGTACAGAATGAAGCTAATAAAAATAACCAGGGAAAAGAATTTCTTCTCAGTCAGCAATGCTTAGAAATGCCAACCTTCCTTACACTGAGTCTCAAACTTTGTGTGCAGTTCAGATGACACCATCATAACTCTACAGAGTAGCAGAATTTTCAGGAGGCATTGTCCTTGGAATGCAGTATTTCAAGATCCAGATAGTTATGAAAACATGTTAATTTGTAATGCACCCTTTACAACACTGGCTGAACAAATAAACTAAAAGGTAGGGGAAATTAACAAAAAATCTTGCTACTTTAAAAGCTTTGTTTAGGGACTGGAGGGGATGGAATTTGATATTTGGTATTCTGGAGTGTTCATTTATTGGCCATTAAGTTTCTTTTATCATACAGACCTGGCAACCCTAAGCAGCAATTAATCTCCATATACCACGAATCATGCATTCAGAAAATCAACTATTTTTTTCCTCGGAAAAAGTCCCATGGTTACTATGTTTTTGTGCCTCTGCCACTAGGTGGCAGTCTGTGCGTCTGTCAGTCCGTGCGTCCATCAAATCTGTGTGTCCTTCTAACATCCTCATCTGCACGATATCTCAAGAACGAGTGGTTGAATGTTGGTAGGATTCATACGGAATCAAAAGATGCACTGATTAACTATTGAAATTGTTCCAAACGGTGAAGGTCACAGCAAGGTCAAATGTCTGAAAAGGGAATAGTTAATCCTGGTCATTGTAATCCCTGAGTAAACAGAATCCTGGGTTGTCTTGTTTCACATTTTACGCTGCTTATACTTTACCATGGGGTTGACAATCAATTCTGGGTATCCTGAGGATTCACACTGTACATCCCTAAACCCTGGGTTATTGTTGTTATTTGAGTATGTGTGGATTCAACAACCATGACTGGATAAATACGATGCACGACAGCTTTAAATAATGGCTTGTCTCAGGCTTTCACATAATAGGCTTGACACTTGGCTGATTTTTAAGAATTGTGTCTACAATGTAAAAAAGGGACAGGTCTGATGTTCTGCATAGGGCAGGATTAGTTATGTTTCACAGCTTTGTAATAATTTTTCTTAAATACTCGGTTATTTTTGACTGAGCCATCCAGTCCTGAACAGACTTTCTGACCATAAGTGTAAAAATGACCTCTTCGCTCCAATAACATGTTTTCTGTCACCATTTCACATTATTATTTATTTGTCCCTCAAACGCTGCAACTCCTGTTTACACAACACACACATGATATGAAGCAGACTTTTTCTTCAATATCGTCTTTCCAGTTTAAAGTAAAATTAGTAACAAGACTGACTAGATTTATGGGTAATAGAGGTATTCCTGTGGATGTCGTTGGAGTCAGGTGCTACTTGTTTTGGCTTAACTTTCTTTTGAAAAGTGCTGAAGACAAAAACGATTTGAGGGCAAAAAACCTAGAATGATGAGTTAGACACCTGGCCAGTTCACATTATTTTCTTGTCAGTATTATACGCACATTTCACAATGATGCTTCCATTCAAACTAGCATTTGAATCCATGCAAGTTTAAAAAAACAACACTGATAAGTAAAAAGCCAGAACTGTCAGCATACTATATGAATTCTGGCTCTGACAGCTCCGTGACTTCAGCTACATCACTCCAGTTCATTATTGGTCTCAGCTAGGGGTTTGTGGGGTTGTTTTTTTCCCAGTCTAATTTCAAAACAAACTCATAGCCACATTTAATCCACCATAACCATGAGCAGGCAGTTACTAACGGTGAATGACAAAGCTTTCCACAAGCTTTAGATCTTGATGAATCATTTTGCCCCCAGGAAAGTAAAGCACAACTTTTATTTATTTATTTATTTAATTGGATCCTGTGATATTTCTATACCTACCTGTATTTGAATAACACATCATCTGTTCAATAAATTAATGATCATTCTTGTTAGATTCTTAATACACAAGTCCACTTACTTCCAGGTAATACACAAGTCCACTTACTGCAAGGTAATACACAAGTCCACTTACTGCAATGTAATACACAAGTCCACTTACTGCCAGGTAATACACAAGTCCAATTACTGCCAGGTAATACACAAGTCCACTTACTTCCAGGTAATACACAAGTCCACTTACTGCCAGGTAATACACAAGTCCACTTACTTCCAGGTAATACACAAGTCCACTTACTGCAATGTAATACACAAGTCCACTTACCGCCAGGTAATACACAAGTCCACTTACTGCCAGGTAATACACAAGTCCACTTACTGCCAGGTAATACACAAGTCCACTTACTTCCAGGTAATACACAAGTACACTTACTGCCAGGTAATACACAAGTCCACTTACTGCAAGGTAATACACAAGTCCACTTACTGCCAGGTAATACACAAGTCCACTTACTGCAAGGTAATACACAAGTCCACTTACTGCAATGTAATACACAAGTCCACTTACTGCAAGGTAATACACAAGTCCACTTACTGCCAGGTAATACACAAGTCCACTTACTGCCAGGTAATACACAAGTCCACTTACTGCCAGGTAATACACAAGTCCACTTACTTCCAGGTAATACACAAGTCCACTTACTGCCAGGTAATACACAAGTCCACTTACTGCAAGGTAATACACAAGTCCACTTACTTCCAGGTAATACACAAGTCCACTTACTTCCAGGTAATACACAAGTCCACTTACTGCAAGGTAATACACAAGTCCACTTACTTCCAGGTAATACACAAGTCCACTTACTTCCAGGTAATACACAAGTCCACTTACTGCAAGGTAATACACAAGTCCACTTACTGCCCACTTAATACACATACTACTTACTGCCAGGAGTCCCGAGAACCTGGAAGAACATTTCAGTGGACATTAGGAAAGCATGCAATACCTAACACAGAGAGTAATCTGAGCTCAGGATCAAAGTGGGGACCCTGAAGCTGTGAGGCAGCAACACTTACACCAAAGTGACACTTTATAATGGGAGAGAGTCTGGGAAAATACTTACTCACATTGTACCACCAGTAGAGTCACAGTGTATCATCCCAGTGTGTATAAACATACTTTAGTCATAGCCAATTTTCAAGGGATTATTTAATAACAAAGAGGCTTGGTCATACAGCAAACACTTTATTTGTGTCACTTTTTTTAGTTCCTTTTTTGGTTCGACTTGCCTGTTGCCACCTTAAAACTGACTCCAGATCGGTTTCGGCTCTCGGTGATCGCGCGTTCAATTTGTACAAGCCTCTGATCCTGGATCAGTTGTGTTTAATAAGCAGAGCCCTGTTTCCAAAGCTAGTCCCTCCCTTTCTGTCTGTCTGTCTCTCCCCCTCTCTCTCTCTCTCTCGGATCCCAGCGCTGTCATTCACTTAGCTTTCAGTTTAACACTGAAAAAAAAGAAAGAAAAAAGCGCGAGCTTGTCTTTTTTTCCCACACTTTTAGCACCTCGTGGTCGAGGGAGGTACCAGGCGAAAGCTAATTATTTGGCAGGAAAGAAGTGAAAACTGTTGCGTTCCGTGCCGAGCTTTAGCCTGATCTGTACTGCTTACATTTCCTCTTTTTCCCTTCAGCTGCTGGATTGCAGAAGAAGCGGTGTCCATAGCTTTCGACGCGCGCGCGTGTGTGTGAACGTTAATGTAGGACGTTTCCTTTTTTCTTAAAATCCGTGTGTGTGTGTGTGTGTAGTAGTAGCCTTGTGTGTGTAAACGCCCAGCTTGTTGACCGGTGGGCTGAAGTTTAGTTTGTAGCGCACGCCTCGAGTAAGTGCCACAGTACTGCATTGAAAGCCGCGTGTTGCGCGTCGTAACATTATACTAACACTCGCTTTTCTTTCTCTGTTTATTTGCTTTAACACGTTCATTTATTTCAAGAGGTGCTTTTAGAGCAAAGAGGACTGCTCGTGTGTTCCTCGCTCCACTACCGTGCGGACACAAGGGGCACATTTCGCCTCGAGTGTGCACTCGAGGAGGAAAAGACTGCGATTTTGACGGGATTTTATAAAAGTCCGAGCCACTTTCATGCACTGAAAAGAAGCAAAGGAAGAGGAGGAGGAGGAGGAAGGTCAATCCCAGAAGTGTCGGCTTAATTCCGCGGTTTTCCAAAAGAAACAAACACATAAAAAGGTTAGTACGATTGTCCCCCCCCCCCCCCGTGTCTTTGTTGGTCCACAGGTGTGAATGTTTTCTGTGTGTCTCTGTTCATGCTGCATCTCATGCACTATTAGTGCCATTTATTTATTTATTTTAATTATGGTCTTCTAATGAAATTGTTTGTTTGTTTTCAAACATACGGGTCATGTTTTCCTCTCAGCCCATTTTTAAAGCAAGCAACCATATCTGTGTTGTTTGTTGAGTGTTAAGCTCGGAGGAACTGTTTGTCGGTGATTTTTTTTGGAACGGTATGTTCGTGTCTTCTCCAGAAGGCTAGACTGGATGCGGAAGTAGCTGAGCCATGAAGCTTCCATAACATCTCAGACCTTCCCTAAGTGATCACACACGGTGTCGTTTTCATAATGCGTAAAAAGCATGCGGTGCCTCATTTCACGCACTCGCCGCATCGGGCCAGTGTCACGTCGACTGAAAACGGACCTGAAGTGTTTTTGCGGAGAGTGTATAACGCTCCCGAGTGCGCCTGCATGCGGAATCACTGTAATTAGCCACCGATGGCTTTAATTAACCAGGCGACTCAGAAGGCCGGGTTTAAAACGTAGGGACGAAAGGGAGTTTATTTTCCCTTCAGGGCTAAAAGGCTCACCTAATTAATCAGGGGCAAAACCGTCGTCGTGTGTGTGACGTCATGGCGCAAGTGCGCTGAGGGGGGAAACCCTGCGGTTTGTTCTTCTGTATGGAAGACACCCAGACTCAACCCCAGGGGCCGCCTTACTGGACACATGCTGCACTGCCTAGCGTGTTAAAGCGTGATTATTTCGACGCAGTGCACTTGTGTATGGGGTATTAATGCATTGGGAATCGCGCCAGGATGAGGGTTAACGACTCCTTCTCAGCAAAACCCTAGCCCAGTTTAGAGTATAAACTGTACACACACACTGTGATCTCTGATCATTTGTCCCATTTTGAAATGCCTCTAAAAGTCTTAGAATTGCAATTTCACATTCTTATATGTCCTTTTGTCAGCACCGGTAGTATTTATATCCAAAAATATATGTATTAAATTTTAGTAATACAATTTGATTTTATAATTTGAATTGTTTCATGTCCATATATTTCTATTATACCATCACACCTGACAATCACACCTGTATGATGGTCTTCCTCAATCACTCCAAAGATGGACGCACACAATTGTCAAATGCCCAGACGTGTTACTGTAACATTATGATATTTGCACAAAGTGGGATTCATGAAGACATGAAGGTTTCCCAAGGTTTGTGTGAAGATCTCTAGTGGCCTTCCCAGAATAGTGAAGGTTGTTATGGCAGCTAAGAGGGAACCACACAACATTAATGGTTTTGGAATGGCATGGTAAATACTTAGTTATCCGTATCATGTATATGTTCTGCCCTCTTTAAAATAACACCACACACAGTCTTCCCGTGCACTTCCCATTTCCAGCTATTCACTGGTGCAGAATAAATGGTTAGAGTTTATTCATTTTGAAGAGGCTGGAATATGAGAAATTTGGTGGTTACATTACAAGGGTGACTTAAATGACTGGGGCTGTTCAGTGCTGGGTCAGACTGATTGAGGAAATGATTTTAGCTTCATAAACCACCTAGGATTCTCCATACGTAGGAGTGAGTACTATCAATTTATCATGTAATGGAATATTTGCAATTCTGAAATGACTGTCGCTACCCTGTGACTCTCCAGCACCATCGCTGCTGATGGTTGACCTCGGCAAGGTCAATAAGAATGGCATAACTCCAAAAAACGAAGCATCACCTAGGGTATTGTCCTTGATAAATTGAACAGGCTTGGGGGAAGGCAGTGGTCTGAATTCCTTCAATCACCATTCTCCATATTTAGCTAGCTCAGCAAGTGACTGTCAAGTCGGTGTCAATTCAGCAGGTGGCGTGGCGCAACCTGAACACTGGCGGCTTGTGTGCAAATCAGTCAAGCGCGTCAACAAGACATTATTCTGATAATGATAGTGTGGACTGTTCTAAAAGAATTGAGAAATGCCGCTGTAATCCTCTGAATAAGGGATAGTAAATCAGGTAATGAAAAACAGTGTTTTTATTTAAAACAATGAAAAAAAAACCAAAACAATTTTTTAGAAAAATGGTTTAAACTTAAGATGACTGTATCTCTGCACTTGCAAGTATGGTTTATAAAATACACAGACATGTCATAATGGCACATAACTTGCTGTTTTAATGCAAAACAAGTTTTTCAGGGAAACTATGATGCAATTGTATCAAGTGGGCGGAGCGTTTGTTTTCTTAATCTAGTTCAACAGTTCATGTTACCAATGCAGTTTATCTTTGAGATCAAAAATCTGATTGGCTTGAAGAATAATGTCTTTCTACCTGTAGCCATAAATAACTATATTATACTATATTTTTTATATATATATATATATATATATATATATATATATATAATATATTTTATAATATATTTTATATAAAATATATATATATATATATATATATATATATATATATATATATATATATATATATATATATATAGTTAATAATATATATTAATGTATTATTATTAGTGTATTATTATAGTATACTATAAATATGTAATATAATATGTTTTTGTTCAGATTGTGTAAAAGGTTTTCACACTTTCCCTTTCAGCTGTTTTCTAACAATATCATAAGCCTCCACTGGGGCTTAATATGCTAAATGAATGAAAGTAGGCCTGTCTGGTGCTCTGGCAGCTCAGAGCAGTCAGGCCGTGGGTCACGTTACATTGCCTTTACATCGTGAAAACAAATCTCTTCAGTAAATGACGTGAGCTGTGTGGTCTGTACTCAAATGAATAGTAGGATCTCTTATCCTGCCTGTTTGTTTATCATTACACACTCATACAGTTCTCTTGTGAATGATCCTGCATTTTTTTGTTGGGCACCATGTTTGTTCTATTTTACAGCCAGGTCTTTTTGACAAAATGTACATCATTTCACGTACTACATTAATGACAGTATGAAAGAAGTCATTACTAGATGTTGCTAGGTATATTTTTTGTGTTCTGGTTTGTGCTAGATATTAATTGTAATGATCAGGGCTGTACAAATCTTTTCATGTGAGCTAATTAAAAGGAGTTAATTAACTAAATTCAGTCCAGTGAATCAATCTGACTAGGGATTTATTTATTTTTGCTAATTCAGAAATGTTCTTAGATAAACTATTTTCCTTTAATAGCTGTTCATTATGAATATTCCAGTTTCAGTAATCTATTAAAGTGAACACTGATATAGAAACAAACAGCGGTGCAACTGCATAGACATTTCTTCTTCTTTATTTTGGTTAAGGAAATTCTGTGTTCCAGGGAAGTGATGACCCACTGAAACCTTCCGTTACAAAATCGTCCTTTTCCATTACACTCGCGTGCATCATCACAGGACACGTGCTACTAAAATGAGACTGGTTTGAAACTAGAATGATTGCGAATTTTCATGGCACTCTTTACGTGTGCAGGCATGCTCATGACATCCTCTGGCTAGAATAAAAAAAATTGCTGTTGCAGCACTCTCGATGCATGCCCAGTCATTTGAGTGATTAATGGAAGGAACCTGAGAGTAAACCTATTCTTTAGGGCTGTAATTATTGTTAATTTAATGAATCTGATCTATCACTTTGGTTAATCAGTTAATTGGACTATGTAACTGAGAAGAGAAAACAAACAAACAGAAACATATATATAATATTGTTTTTTTTTTATTATTATATTCAGCAAAATATCTTAGAATTGTTAATCTTATGTGTGCATTTTTTTATATAAGCCTTGCAAATTTGGAATTGTCTCCAAATGACATCACTTCCTTCTTCCTTCTAGTATAAAGATATATACCTTGTGTTACAATTGTAAAGCTGTAACATTACCAGTTTCCTGCAGTTGTTGTTGATGACAGATTGCAGTGACCTATGTTAGGAGTTATGCTTGCTTTATTCATATAAATAAGTAGGGGGCATTGGTGGTTCAGTGGTAGTTTTCTCGCCTATCATGCGGAAGGCCCGGGCTCGATTCCCAGCCAATGCATCAAACCCAGCCACTGGATGCAGTGCCGGTCCCAAGCCCAGAAAAATGGGAGGGTTAAATCAGGAAGGGCATCCGGGGTAAAACATTTGGCAAGTTGTTGTGCGGACCAGTTGGTCCGCTGTGGCGACCCCGAACAGGGAGCAGCCGAAAGCTTCTATTCAAATAAACAAGTACATTGTAATCCTATTTTTTTTTTCATATAGTCAGTTTAATGGCTTCAATTTATAGGTAGCTTGCAAGTTAAGGTACTTGGCTCTTAGCTATCTGAGTGGTTGGTTGACCATAATTAAGTGAAACAAACTAATCTATTCTCAGTTATTATTCATTTGTTTTTCTTCAGTAACTGCTTTATCCTGGTCAGGTGAACTAGTTAAGATAAGGTGTGAATGCATATGTAAATGTGTGGTATAGAGATGTACCATATGCAGTGGACTCCTGTTAAAAAGTGTCTGGGATATGCTCCAGATCAACCACAACCCTGATCAGGATAAAGCAGTTGCTGAAGTCTTGTTTACGATGGCCAAAACAAAACCCATAGAAACATACTTCCACAGTGGAGGGAATTGACATCATGCACAGTTGAAAGAGATTTTATCAATACATTTTGTAATTAAAACGATTCAAATGAGGTGAAATCATTTGAATAAACGACAACTTTGTAATAACAGCATGTAACAGCATATTGGCAGCTAGTGTGTTCTACTGTCAGCATGTGAATGCTAGCAAGACGGGGCTCGTTAAAACGACATGATTATGTTGGTCCCTTTGCACTTGCCTTGAGGATGTGTTACAGGGTTGGGCACATGAAAAGTTGTGTAACCGTGCTAAAACAAGGAAGACACAGAACATGAAGCGAATAATCCGAGTTGGTGGCATGTCTAGAGATGAACATGTTATTAAAGTGGTGTGCCAACATGCAAAAATATTTCAAATTGTTTGCATCATTCAATATCTTGTAGCAATGACTGTTTGTCCCTTAGAGGTACAATACAATACATACAAATAACCTCACACAAGTGTTTTCTGATTAAGAAGTTGTAGTTTTGTGCCACCGATTGAATAGGGACCTACTAAGTATGGGATTAGCATCATGCTACTTAAATTACTGAAGAATTAAGTATAAAATACACTCTTTTTAAATATTGCAGGAACTTTGTACTACTTGAAACTAATGCTATATAGCACCATGAAAATCTTCCTCAGAGCTAGGGATGCATAAACTACTTTTTTCCCTCAGAGTGATTCACTAAAACTGAAACGATTAACCTATTAGCATAAGCAATAATTTCTGTTTGTTTTTCAAATAATTGATACGTAAACTATACTTGTTCTGTATATCATTAGCTAGTTGATTTTAAAGAACATTAGCTAGCTACATTACTTAGCTGGGATTAAGTAGGGTTGCAGCATTGAAGGAGGTTTTATTCCTCTTTAGAAAAGGGCTGCTGTGCCATCATGTTGATGCCTGATGCTGACAAACTGCATATCTTCAGTTTTAGCCATCTGCTTTCAAGCTCTAACTACTTTGTTACAGCTCCAGACTGCTGCTAGCTTATTAGCATGCTCACAGTTGGATTTATACATGAAAACTTTTATGTAACTGAGAGAGGACTTGCCACTGAGGACCAGTAAATAAGAGCATCTTGCTGTTTTCAAGCTCTAATATTAGCTTTAACACTAAGCCCTTTATGAATGATAAAGCTCCAGGCTGCTGCTAGCTAGTTAGCATGCTGTCAGTTAAATTTGCTGATGTGAGCTTTGAGCATAACAGAGAAAACTCTGTGGGTAATGAATTAAGGTGAGTAAATGCATTAAGGCATGCTAGTTAGGTAGCTAGCTAGTAGCAGGCTTCTAAGACAGTAAATTAACGTTCAGAATGTGTGTGGCTTTGAAGCTAATCTTGCTCACTCGATTTAGAGAGATAGATACAACTGGACGTTACTGTGTACAGTACTTTCTAAAGAATTTAAAATTTCAATGTGGAGCATCAAGATTTTGTTCCTTGTTCTCAGTGGGCTATTGACAGCTAGGGAGCTTGGGGCTGGAGTTTGTGATGAGCTTGTATTGATCATTCTCAGCACAGCAGCCACAGTAGCAAATAGTGAGTGTTGTGGTGTTGTCACTGCGGCTTTAAACACTTCAGCGTCATCTAAATATACGTTGTGAAGTTGATGCTAAGTAATTGTGTTCATAAAATGCGAACTATATGTCAAGCTTAGCTAATAAATCATTCATAGCAAAAGACAAGTGTGTATTCTTGTTGTTTTGTGAATATTAGATATTCAGCATTACAATATATCATCACTTAGATTTCTGTTTGATTCCTTCCAATTTCGGAATCCAATCCGTTTTTTTTAATTGTCCTAATGTTTACAAGCTTCTGGTTTGAATTGAAGCTTATATTTCTTTGTGTTTTATAAAAGAATAAAATTACGCAGGTTGAATCAGTGAATCATTCGTTGTGATTTCTTGGTATGTAGTTAATAGGCCACACGATGTGAAATATAATGCGATCACGGTACATTAGTACACCGCCTACTTTGAAATGGAACGCGGCTTGACTAATACATCATCAATGCTGCCGTAAATATCAGCCAAACCCTAATGTACAGCTCGCAAGTGGTGATTTTTGCCAATCTGCTGATATGACCCCCATTATTTCACACCATTATTTTGTAGGAGTGGAATGTGATTAATGAAGCATGTCATTAAAGGGGGAAATAAATCACCCCAAACTGCTGCCATATCAGTATTTCTTATCTTAAATTATGCGGAATTCTCACGGAATTCCGACTTGACCTTTTTTTTTTTAGTTCAGATGCCTTTCTTTTTCACTCAGTGGTTTAACCACAAAACAATGGCCACAAAACCACCTGAAATAAGTTTGACAACACTGTCCACAGCGTCTTATTTCACGCTGCCTCGTCATGTAGCTGCACTGCATTTCTGTAGCGTTTGCCATCACTGGGTTTCTCATTAACATGAAATTGAGCGTTGCTAGAAAATGTTGAGTGGGGGTGGAGTGTTTGCTCTTGTTTTCAGGAGCTATCCGTCAAACCTGATCAGAATCCTAATAAGAATAACCATACGTGATGATAAGTGCTTGCTCTTAGAGCTAACAGTTAAACCTAGTCCACTCCAACGGGAGTCATTTCACCATTTTTGAGCATACATTAGGATTGGGCTGATGTTTACATGATGATGTATTAGTCAAACCACGTTCCATTTCCAAGTACGCAACACTAATATACCGTTATTGCAGTATACATCACATCATGTGGTCTAGCAGTTACATATCTCAAGAAAACAACATGTATGTAACCTGTGTATTTTTTTCTAAACAAATACAATCTAAATTTAAATTCATATCATAAATGTCAACCAACAAACTGGCACCAGAATCACTGAACACATTACAGTATTATTGTTTATTTTGGTTTTTTCAGGGTGGAGTTTTCCTCAGTAAGTGCATTTTCATTAAAAGCAAGCTTTTTATCCAAAGCAATTTATTGATTCTTCTTTCTTTATTTAATTTTTTTTATACAGCGCAGAAGTGATTTCTTGCAATACACTGCTGTTTCCTTTGGATGCAATTCAATTTCAATTTATTTGTATAACACTTTTAACAATGGACATTGTCTCAAAGCAGCTTTACAGAAGTATAGAAACAAATTTCTTAAATGCTCCATTACTCCATTGAAACTCTGCACTTAATTGTTACTACATGTAACTTGCCTGCAGGTTAAATACATCATTTTCCATCCTGTAATAAATGCACATTCTGAACTGTTGCATATAACATACATCAGGCAAAACATTATGACCACCTGCCTAATATTGTGTTGGTCCCCCTTTTGCTGCCAAAACAGCCCTGACCCATCATGCACTGTGTATCCTGACACCTGTCTATCAGAATCAGCATTAACTTCTTCAGCAATTTTAGCAAAGCCTTCACTCCCCATGTTCATCAGTGAGCCTTGGCCGCCCATGACCCTGCCACTGTTCCTTCCTTGGACCACTCTTGATAGATACACCTCAGGAACACCCCACAAGAGCTGCAGTGTTCGAGATGCTCTGATCCAGTTGTCAAGCCAGAACAATTTGGCCCTTGTCAAACTTGCTCACATCCTTAATCTTGCCCATTTTTCCTGCTTCTAACACCAACTTTGAGGACAAAATGTTCACTTGCTGCCTAATATATCCCACCCACTACCAGGTGCCACGATGAGGAGATAATCAGCGTTATTCACGTCAAAACTCAGTGGTCATAATGTTATGGCTGATCGGTGTAATTGCACATCATGCTACTACATGTAACATGTAACATTCACATTCTGTTACTGCTTATTTTTATTCATTATTTTGTTTTTGCTTTATTCTTTAAGTTTAGTTTATTTTTATGCACAGTCCAGGAGGAGTGGCCTGTGTTTTCATTTCACTGCATGTCGTATACTGTGTATAACTCTATACGTGACAAATAAAAATCAGGTCTGCAGCATGTGTTAAATCAACAAGCCTCTTCCAGTGTGTGTGTTGCATGACTGTGGTAGACTTTACATAATCCTGTGGGTGCGGATGTAGAGCATGTATGAAGCATAACCAAGAAATTTTCATGCGTAGTCTGAGCTTGAGCCGAGAAGCTACAGTTTATTTTCGAATGTATTAAGCTGTGCTCAGTGGGCTAGCAAGCTTTCCCTTTAATTAAGGGAGAGTGCTGTCTTCTGCTCACTCCACACCCAAAGTAGATAGAGTCTGGGAATTAGGAGGCTTGAGCCCTGTGAGCATGGCTCTGTGATGTGCCAAGCAATCCATAAACACTTCTGTTTCATACATATGCACGCGCTCACACACAGTGTGACTGTATGTATTTACGAGACTGCACCGAATTAAGAAGTGAATATTTCCTGGATCTCAAGGTGATGTGAAGTGCGGTATACGAGAGATTGCATTTCTGCATTTTGTCAGAATTCTCGTTGCATTAGAAGATATGCAAATAAATTTTTTTGTTCTAATATCTGCATGCAAATTCTTTGTTTTTCTTGCCATAGCCACCCCCTACCCCCACCCCCAAAAGCAGCATCTCTCCTGGAGAAAATCCTGGAAAAAAGTGTGATCTCTTGCACATTATTAACTGAAACTCAACGTCTTATAATATTCCACAAAGCAGTTCAGAGGAGCGTTTCCCCCCTCACGCTCATGTTGCCTCTCCAGCAGGTGTGTTGCATGTGCTCTGTCACCTCTGCCCTTTCCTGCCCTCCAGTTTGACATTAGCGCCAATATTAACACCTTTGAAGAGGCCAACAGTTGTTCCCAACTCAAGAATGACTGTGTAATGATTAATGAGTTCAGCTAATTCTCGGCCCTCTCTTTTCTTCACTAATGCAGTCTGTGAGCTTATGCTAATTGATCCAACCGGCCCTGCAAAAAGTGTATTAGAGTGTGGATTATCTCAAGATACAAAAATGTGTTCATAAACAGAGACGGAAATAGGAGTTGGGTGGAGTTTTGGATCATTATTGTGTGAAAAGTGTCGTTTGGAGGATATTTGCTCACTGAGATGATGATCGAGGTCCTGCCTCTGACGGATGCTTCTACACGTTCTGCTTTTATTATAAACATGTTCCTGATGCGGCGAGCTCTGACACTCATGCTGTTATCAGGTTTGTGCACAACTGAACTCATCTCCTATATTCAGGTGCTTTGGTTTGTTGTTTAGTTTGCTTTATTAGCCTGAGCTGAGCACTGGTTTACTTAAACTCCAAAATAAAACCAAAGCTGCATCCCAAATGATGCACTTTTCACTATGTACTCTACCATCTAGTGAAGGGTAGTATCAGCCCAAATGAAACGCTAATAGGTTTTTAGTAACTGGAAATATAAGCCGTTTCCCAGTTGATTGCATATGACATCAAATGCACATAATGTGACCTCGCAAGTTTTAGCAGAATACACAGAATTTTTAAAAATGTTGAAAAATAAATCGCACAACGTGAGCTAATATAAAAGACTTTTGCAAGATGTCTTGTCCAGCAGAGCACCGGGAGCTATTTAGAAATTTTTTCTTATCCAATGTCTGCGCCTGGTAGCCACAGTTAAAAAAGCGCATCATCTAGGTACTTGAAGGTCTTCTTCTTGTTGAATTTTCAGTGTGATCACAATATTTACACCATAGACTATACAGTAGTGCAATTTGGGATGCATCTTAAATTTCTATAGAAACTGACCCACAACTGGCAAAAAGTCCATGCTTTATACAGTACCGCATCGCTTACACAGAACATGCACAATGTACAGGGCACCATATCTATATGTTTTGCATTTCTTTATCAATATTAAATACAAATCTTAACAGGAAGACAAACTGGCTTTATAATACACTTCTGCATTAGAATGAGAAGAACCTCATTGTGTCTAGCAGCAGCACTGCGTTACTGCATCACTGCAATCAAGCTTCGTGGTAGATTCCTCTAAAGTATTGATGAAGTCACAAACCCGAAATCTAACTAGATGACCGCAAAGAAAAGCTCCCTGATTTGATTTGGGCAAGATGTTGCTTTGAATGCATAATGCCTTGTTTTTCAGCAGCCGCCTTTTTTTTTTTTCTCAGGATAACATTCACATTTAATTGCATCCTGTGCTCTGAAATGGATCTTGTTTTTTATCTCCACTTAAATTTTTTTGTATGAATTTCAATTCTCAGAATGAAGTGTATTTGTGAGGATTGTGTGTTTTATTTGTGCGTTTAAGTGTGTGCATGTGTGAGAGAGAAAGGGAGAGAGTGCATTCGTGGGTGTATATGTGGGATCCCCTTGAGCCTTGAGGACAAGCTTCCAAGTCCTGCTTTGAATGTAATCAGAGCGTAGCACATTGGCGTCTACAGAGAGGGTGGATAGGGGTGGGGTGAAAGTCACCCACTCACAGACACGAACAGGACCAAACCCCGACATTCAGTCTGCAGCGGTGCAGGATTGATGTTTACAGCAGCACACCTTTTTAAAAAAAGAAAAATTAACTATTTTTGCGAAACACAAAATTCTGGTACGTGGAATGAATCTCTCAATGATTCATCTACACCACAGACATTTTATCAATTAAAAAAGGACATGTCATACTGGAGTATACATATTGATACTGGAGACCCTTTCCAAGAAATACTCCTCACAGAACAAGAACATATCAACAGTAACACACATTTTATTTTTTCCAGAATGGAAATCTGGCTTATCTTATCGGACGTTTTCAATCAGCAGAAAGTTTTATATAAAATGAGTCAGGAGTCTGTTGGCTTTCAGTTTGAGAGGCTTTTGTTTTGTCTGGTTTAAAGAGAACACCTTCACATTCAGATACTTATGACCAAGCACTTGGGGCGTCTCAGAAAGCAGAAATGGGTTTGATATCAAGATATAAACATTTGTGTGGGGAAAGAAAATTCTTGAACTGTGTACTGAACACAACAAAACAGGTGGAATTTCTATTTTTTTGGCCTCTGGGAAAGAATTAATCCCGTTTTTGTGGACTGTCGACCGACGGCGTGGTGTAATGCAGCCTGATGCGAGTTACTGTTACTGTACAAGTCCTTGTGTAAGTCGTTGCTATAGCAACGATAATGTATTAGAATGAGGGCATTAATATAAACCTGTGATGTGCATACTGTCAGAGTCATGCTGTTATTCAGTTTAAGAATAAAACATCGCTGTAGGCATTTGCCTGTTAAATAGCCTGGCTATAATCTGCTCTTTTCCACCATATCCGAGACGTCTAATGGTCAGTGTTCGTATTTGACGAAGACAACCTGCATTAAAGGACGTGTTCCAGCCAGAGCTGCTGGACTTTATTGGAGCCATCATGCTGCTTGTCAGGCCCACGCAGCAATTACGCTTACATAATGATTGCTGCTGCTCTCCAGCTGTTGGATGTTCGAGTCAGTCTACTTGTCTGTCTATTTTTTTTTGGTATATGAGAGGAAGGGATGAGGAAAGGAAAAAGGTGATGCTCGGGAGAGGACACCGCCGAACGGGTTTGCTCATCGCGCCGAGCAGAACCATTTCGCTTCGCAAGGGTAGTTTGGAGAATGAGATCTGAGAAAGAGGGGAGGAATGTTGGCAGCAGGAAATCTTTCAGCAAGAGCTCTTCAATCCTCTGTGGAGAGCACTTGCTTGGATAGAGCTTAAAGCTCATCATTCCCACACATGCGCAGCGAAGGCTGAAGGCTGCACTACTCAGCAACGGACGTCCCATTAATCGAGGAGTTCCAATTTCCCAGCAGTAACATTACAGTGTTTGATTTAATGTACCACAAAAGAGTGGATTTCGATTCAGTTCACAAATTATATTTTTGGAACGAAGAATCATGTAATAAACCAAACAGTGTGTTCAGATGATAAATAATAATTCACTCTAATCAATTAAAATAATTTCACCTACTATTTCTCAGGTACATATGTCAGTCAAATTTATTTATATAGCACCATACAAAACAACAAAAGGCTTAATATAAAAATAAAATTATTATATTCAATTCTAAAATAATAAATAATACATTTAAATCAATCAATCAATCTCTATGGTTTGTCAAAAGCCAAATAAGAGTAATGCATTTTTATGTTAGGTTTGTTTGTGTTGCTAACGTCAGTCACTAATGTTGTCTGAACCATTCACACGCTCCATAGGAAAAAAAAAAATTCTAAAAATGTTTTATTAATGAATCACACATTTTAGTTTAGAATTTAAAATTAAGTTTAGCATGCGGAGACATTCCGAAACCTTGCATCAAGAAAATAATACATTTCCACACCTACATCATTTTGTTTTTAACATTTAATAAAAAATAATTTTTTTAAATTAATAAATAAAATTTTAGTTGTATTTCAGCCTGTATTACAATGACCATTAAAGAGAGTCTTTGTTATATATTTTTTGGTATCATTAAATAAAAGGATTGATGCTCTTTGGGGAGATTAAATAAGCAGAACACAGACACTAACTGGAGGTTTAGTCTAATGCGCTCAACTAAAACTCCCATGATGTGAAATTCCTACTCGAATATTTGCAAGTTAGACTTCATCACGTTATCTCACAGCAGTACCAGTTCACAACTTTACTTTTCCATAAGTTATATTGATATCAACCATCATACAGTCATATCAGCTTTGTTAAAGCTATCGCCTGTACAGTTCATGGGTTTGAGGAGGAATATTGAACACTGTTAGCTTGCTAAACTTTTGCTAATGACCGATAAGTAAGGAGTCGTCCATGTTTCTTGCCCTCACTTTTTAGCTAACTATTCTTATTCAGAAAATAGCTGTACAGTACAAGTGGAGGAAGACAACTCCCAGCGCTCACATAATAGCTTTTTTCCTATTTTAAATTTTAACAGGTATATGTTTTGGTCTCTTTTAATATGTAAGTCTGTGTTGATGTGTAAAACCAACATATTGACTTTGTGGCTCTGTGCCTCCACATCTGACATACTTTCACATTAAATTTCTTCCTCTTTCACCAGCTCTAATATTTGCAATGGCTGGTTAAGGCAACCACAGTGAACAAGAAAGCCTTTTTTATTTTATTTTTTATTTATTTATTTTTTTTTAAAAACGTCAGTGCTGTGGCATTGTTTTGTTTTCCGTGTGTCTTGTAATAGTTTACATGCCTCCTTGGTGATTGAAAAGACAACAGGGTGCTGTTTGTCGTACACGCCCTTTCTATATTCAGCCAACATGTTGGGTGTGTTAGCACATGTTCACAGCCAGGAAGCATGAATGGGGGAAAAAAAAAGTTTTGCTACTGGAGGTAAATTTCACTACTGTTATGTAGCAGGTGTTGGATGTCACAAAGAAACCCAACAAGATGCTATGCATGCCAGATTTGGGCTTAAAATATGCACAGATGACTGAAAACTGAAGAGAAAATGGTCCTCTATTAGAGAAGATAGGAGGAGAAATAGGAGTCTGATGGGAGGAGTCTGTTCCAGAATGACTCCGCCCCCATCCACAGAGCACAAAGGCTGACTGAATGAGTCTAATGAATGTGCAAATCATATGGTATAACTTTCAGTCACCAGATCTCAAAACAAGTCGACACACCGATTTTAAACTAATTCATTTGTGTAAAATTTTGTTGTTATTGTGTCTCGTGGACTAGATGTAAACATATGTTATGTGTTATAGTATATCCAGGCAACAAAAAACCATAATGCAATTTCTATGTTGCATTTTATTTATAATTTTTAACATTTTGCAGATTCAGGAAGGGTTAACCTATGACTTTACCTGTATATATGTGTATCTGTATATTTGTTTATACACATTCTGAATGTTGTAATGGATTCCAAAATGAAAGTGACCCTGTCTTTATTTGGTCATGAGCACAGATAGAGCCTGTTTGTATTTCTACTTCAGTGTCTGAAGTTTTTTTTTAAATATTCTGGGACAACATTTGTTTGTGAAAAGATGAGAAATCCCAAAGCCATGGCAGGTGGCTGTGTTAGTTTAGGGCGATGGCCATCTGAGACTGCGAGTCGTGTGAATATCGATTCGTTCCATGCATCCAGAGAATAGTGAGTCATTTCAAATAGGATGATGGAAAGGCATGTCAGAAATAAATAGGATGAGCACAAAATATATCAGTGCAATCCAATCTTATCTTATTCCTTCTTGGCTGATTATTCACTTCTTTACATCCTTTGGTGGATGCACAAGACCACGTGAGCAAATGTATTGGAACCTGCTTAATATTTGGTTGGATGTCCCTCACTTACAGTAACTGCATCAAGCCATTAACCCACTGACATCACCAAACTGATGTGAGCTTTTCTGGGCTTCTTTTTAGTTGTCGTGGTTGTTGCTTCAGATGACTTCTTTCTTTAGTCTCCTCTTCAGGAGGTGAAATGCCTGTGCAATTAGGCTAAGGTCTGGTGATTAACTTGGTCAGTCTAAATCCTTCCACTTTTCCCCCTGATGAAGTCGATTTTTATATTGGCAGTGTGTTTTGTGTTAATGTCTTGCTGCAGGATAAAGCTCCTCCCAATTAGATTGGATGAATTTCTCTGTAATTTGGCAGACAGAATTTTTCTACAGATTTCTGAATTCATTCTGTTGCCATCATGAGTTACATCATCAATAAAGATTAGTGAGTCTGTTCCAGAAGCAGCCATGCAAGCCCAAGCCATGATACTGCCTCTACTCTGCTTGACCAATGAGCTCTTATGTTTTGGATCATGATCATCAGATCATCAGATCTTTTGATATTTTCTTTTTCCATCTGGCCAATTTGGTCTCCGTGTTTCTGCTCTTGAAGTCTTTTTCAAGTGGTGGATTGTGATGCCTTCACCCCTGACCCATGGAGATTGTTGGTGATGTCACTGACTTGTTTTTGGGTTTTTCATCACAGCTCTCACAATGATGATGAATGTCATCAGCTGCTGCTATTGTTTTTTTTTTTGCATGTCTAGTCGTCAGTACAGCAGTGGGTCTTACTTATTTCAGGTCAAATGGTCAAATTTCCTTCTTTTCTCATCTTTAAAAAAAAGCTTTCTTTTCTTCCACAGAAAGTTCTCTGATCTTCATGTTGGTTTGTCCTTTTTAATAACAAAAACTTTTCACAGGCAAAAACCAGACCAACAGTAGACTTTCAAAGCTATTAATTATTTAAACAATCAATCTAACAGGGAAGACTGGGGCAACAAGAAATTCCGGTTAGTCCCATTCAGATATTCTTGGTCACTGAAAACATGTGGGTTCAAACATAGGGTGTGAATAAATAAAAGTCAGGAAATAAAAGCTGAAATTCAGATCTTCTAATCTCAAACCTAAATGTCTTCGAAAAAAGATGTTCTACACTATGTTAAAAAAAAATAAAAAATTAAAAAGTGTGTTTTGAAATTCAAAACAATATGAACATACTCTTTGAGGGGAACAACAGACATTTATTACAACCAGACAATTATTCTGATTGTTGAAAGTAGACATGAAAGTAATTGTTAGCGAAGCATATAAAGCTTAAAGGATTAAGAAGAAAGAACAGATTAAGTTTAACGTGCCACGCTTCAGCTGCCGATCAATTGTTGTTATTGTTTGAAGTCTTAATCGATAGATATCCACCTAGAGTTTAACTATGAAAGGCCCTCCGAGATGGTCAGAGAGTCATACGGGACATGCACGTATTGATCACACAAGCTGAAACGATTTCCTTGTTGAGGTTTCCAAGCCCTGTCTTCGGATGATCAGCCTGCTGCATATTCATCTCTCCTGAGAGGCTTAGGTCAGCACGCATTATACAGATGACCTCAACCTAGTTAAATAAGGAATAAATAAATAAGTTATCTTTACAGGAAAAGAATCAGCAGTGCGGTGGTGTAATGCGGCCTGACCCGAAACAGATTCACGATCATCACTGGCTCTGTCTTAAGGGCTGAGCAATCAATTGTCAAAGTTTGCATTTCTGAGATTTAAAAAGCATTACAAAAATGACAAACTAAATGGAAGCAGCCAATATGATGTTACAATTTTACATTTAATCTTCAAAAATTAAATGCCTTTCTTTTTTTTAAATTTTCTGTCTTCATATTTTTTTTAATTAAAAATGACAAAATGTTGATTTCTTTTTTTTTTTTAGCTTTCACTTTTCAAGTAATTAAACCACAAAAATTAAATAAATGCAGGTCATGTAATCGAGAGTGGTATATGGGAAGACTTTGCGCTGACTGTTACAAAGCACGGAAACCGGAGACTCCTTCCAGAAATGCTTAATAAAATCTTCGCAGAAAATTTCACAGAATATTTTTATAAATTAGTTTTTTGGATCATTCACCATCAAGTTGTTCAAATGAATCCACACCTTCTGACCAATCAGAATTGAGAATTCGAAAACGCTGAGGTTTAAGAAGCTTTTAAGATGCTACTAAAAGTCCCAGATGAAAAGTTGGTCATTTACGGCCCCCGATTTCAACCATGCAGTCAATGGAGGGAATATAACGTTCACTGATGGCCATGAGGTGATCAAAGCGACCGCCGAGAGTAAACTCGGGCTTTCAGGAAGAATCCGCCTTCTCCGTCCCGCTGCTGCAGTTTGATTAGGTGATGCCAAACCCTGACGCGTTGAGCGATGCCTTGAATTAGCTCAACTTAATCAGCCTCTCGCGCCGAGCGGAGATGCAATCTGTTTCCTCGAGCTGAGGGATGAAAGCCAGCAGGTGCCTTTGTGCAGACTGATAAAGAGATGGGATTGATGAGATGGAGAAGGTGGAGTTTAAAGGATTAGTCTTTGTGTCTGATATAGCCATGTTGCTATTTAAAAAAATCATATAAAATAGAGTTTACTTTGCTTGTTATTTGCTGAACTGTACAGAAAACATTTTATGTACTCAACAGAAGCTTGGAAATTTTGTTTATGCTTGAAGTGCAATAAAAAAAAAGAAGCTGCGTAACTTTCTGTTCCTCGAATCGTCAGCCAAATGTGCCTGACTACTTCCTTTCACATTTTATTTCTCTTGTCCTCTGCCCACCCATGGCCACTCATCATCTGTACCTTGAAAGTGCCAGGCAGAAGAATGACTCTAATGTTGCTGTGGGGAAAATGCCAACTGGGAAACTCTTAGGTGTGAAGCACACTCATCCACTCACTCCTCTCTTCCCCTCATGTCCTGGTCTGATTTGTCAGAGACGGTTACGCAACGCTCATCCGCTATCTTCAGGCTCAGTGGGCCGAGGCGTCTGTCTGCATTACGATCACCTCTCCATGGATCAATGGCTGATTTTGAATCTGGCTTTTGCATGGATCCCATAAACCCTCCCTGTAATGCTTCTAATATAAAACTTTGCACTTACACATCTGTTAGAAGACTGAGCGAAAAACCAACTTTGAAACGCATCGGCTCCGTATTACTCATGAGCAGCACGGCAGACAGCATGCCCCGTCTGCTAGCTGATGCATTTTCCCTTGGGCAGGGTGTGGTGCTTTACACATTTGTTTGAGTGGGTCGTGCTCATGGAAGACATTTTCACCACAGGCCTCAGCCTTAGAAACACTTCGGATGTTATCTTACCGGCTTTTCCAACTGATGTTTGTTTCAACACCGCCAATAAGATACGATTTTTATACATATAGGACCATGCACAATTCTTAGTTACAGTGCTGCAGCCTTCTTTCTAAAAGTAACCTGCTGTTAGTGTAAACTCACACTGTTTTGAGGAAGTTACACCCAGACTTTTGTCACGTGTGGAAATTTTTTCTTTTCTTTTTTTTCCCGCTCCCATCTCGCACTCCTTTTACATTCTCGTTAGTAAGACCAACCCGTGGGTTGAAAATGTATATGACACCCAAACTAAATTTATACGTCTGCACTTTCCCCACAAGCTGCTCCAGACAAGAGAGCCTAGTCAGGGAGAGAGGCCATAAGCAAGACAGCAACATGTGACTGCGGCTCAGTGCCAGAACCCAGTGCAAGAAGGGCTCTTTGTTGGAGACTCCCTCTCGCTGCTTTTTCCACTGCTGAATTGAGGCCAGCTGCTAATGTGGTTCTGCATGTGACAACCACCAAGGGTAAATTGAGCCACGATATGCACAACATCCGAGAAGAATCGCTGCATTGAATATCACAAGTTAAACTGAGGGCCTTTTTTTAAAAAAGAGAAATTCTGTTAGGTTATAAGAGAACCGTTCTGTTTCTCAAATGCTTCTCACAAGCTTAAGTGGTTAAGTTTGTTCTCGCCACAGTCTTGTGACACTCGTGGAAAGAAGAAAAATTTCAGCAGCAGTCACCTGAATGTTAGTCAGACGCTTCCCTTTAGGAACGGCTGCGCCTCAGCAAAGTTTCCACCGAGCTTGTGGAATCGTCATACCATAATTCCGCTACATACGAACATTTTTCTGTGCCTTACCCTACATTTATTTACAGTGCAATAAAACGCCTCAACGCTAAGCTGTATTTATACTCGAGTGGTCGTGTGGAATAGTGAGGAAGAGCAGTCCACGTTCTCCGCTACGATCGCTTGTGTTACTGAAGAAACAGCTGCTTGTCCACTTGATAGCTTCCTGTGACTTAAAGTATTAATGACACCAGAGAGGCCTCGTCGCAATAGGAAGAGTTTTCATGTCGTCATGTGCCGCAGACCTGTTTTCAGGCGTGCAGACGGCAGTCCCTGTCAATCAGATCCTAGACGGTATATATATTATTTTTTTCTTTTTTTTTTTTTTTCCTTTCCTCCTCCTCCTCCACACAATTCCCTTTGAGGCCGGCTTTTTAATACTCAGGACCAAATCTGTCCTTATTTGACTTACAGCAGTAGCTGATGATGGAACAGCCAAGATAGTAAGAATCACAACTTTTTTCTTCTCTGTTTTTGCATTTTCAAAGCTCCTTAACACCCTTGCTCTAATTGTGTTCCTCTCTGTATGGATGTGTTTCTTGGGTTGTGGTAGGAAATGGAGCACTTTTGCTACCATTAGGGTTGGAGGGTATAGTTCAGCATCTCTCTCTCGCTCTCTCTCTCTCTCTAGTTCGAAAAGCTACAGTTGCCATCCAATACTCCGTTGTATAAAAGGCAGAGTCAGTGCTCCATCTGCCCTTCAGCTAAAGGCACTAGCTCACAGATCACTGTATGTTTAGACTGTCTGTTGTCCTCCAAAATACCCTCAAGGAGACCGATGATAGCAGAGGATGACATTTGCGAAACTTAGCATTGCAATATCCATTATTTCTCTGGGTGATGGTAATTCAGATAAAGCAGCCAAAGCGGCACTTTAGGACAATGGGACGGAGAAGACGTGAGATAAGCAGTGCGAATCTGGCTGACGATGTGAATTTGCATGGGCTCGTCTGACTGTTGTTAGAAACTGAGGTACCTGAGTGAATGGGCCGGACTATGCTGCCGGGGGGCGTGAGAGGACCAGACTTTATGGCTTAGTAATAGCTTGTAACTTAACAGTAATTAGTAATCAGTTAACAAATAATTAAAAGGTAAAGTGCAATATGTATGAACAATGACTGAACTTCAACATGAACCATGAACTTCAAACCATTTAGCTGGTTTGATTTATGGCAATAAGCTAGGTAAATAAATGTTAGTAATAATATAACATGAGAAGCTCTTGTCCACCATAATTTTGTCAAAGTATCTCTCAGAGGAGAAAAGGTTGGAGACTCCTGATTTATGTAAATGTACCTAGTGCACAGTGTGTTTATTAATACATAATTGAAATTCTGCTGTCGAGAAAACTCAGCTCATCTACTGGACATGTTTTAATATCACCTCATGTATCGTCTGTGTTTTGTTCTGTTTGGACATGGTTGAGTCAGATTCTCTCTAGATTCACTTGATGATTCACTTAATGACAATATTAGGACCCTGCACAGTGTATTTGTAGTATTAAATACACACTATAAAAACACTCTAATTTTGTATAACATTTTGGGACACTTTATTTAACATAAGAGATGTTGTAACTGACTACTTTGGACTACAGAAGCTTGTGAGTTTGAATCCCAGCACCATCAAGCTGCCACTGCTGGATCCTGGAGCAAGGCACTTAACCCTCGACTGCTCAGCTGTTCAAATGAGATAAATGTAAGTCTGGTTCAGGCTGTCTGCCAAATGCTGTAAATGTAAATATTAGAGCAGAGAGAATGTGAGACATTTTGTGCAAAGTATTGAGAGACTTTCTGTGAAATATTGTGTAAAAATTCTGAATTCTGTAAGCATCGAAATGTTATTGCATAAGTTTTGGAAGTATTGCACCATTTCCATACCAGATCGGCTGAAAACCAAAATTCTGTGACTTGGTTTTAGATCTCTACACATTAACATATCACTTGTTTAATGAACACAGTGTCCTCCTGTGTACCGACATTAGATGATTACTATTATCTTTTGAGAATCCTTCACTTAAAAAGCTTTAGAAAGGCCTTGCTGGGCGGAGTAAGAATATAACACGTCTTATCTTAATATGGAATATTTGCTGTATCCAGGACGTGTTTGAATTGACTGACACAAGCATTGAAGACAGAGATTTTTTTTTCTTTACATAATGTTTGTTTCAGAAACTGGCTCAGTTCTATGCCGCTCGAATTTACTGATTAACTTTACCGGTTAATCAAAGATCCCACAGTGAGTGGCTCCACTGCATGTTATCTCAGTGCATGTTATCGCAGTACATTAAATTACAACACTGGACTCTAAAACATCAGTGCAGAGCCCTTTAATGTTAATGTTAATGTAAGAGTGAAAGGCTGAAATTTGTCTATTGTGGTATATTTTTATGGAATTGAAAGTGGTAGCCATTGGTATCGTCGTTACTTCCTTTATCCATTGAGTAATTGAACTAAAGTAGGATTTGAATTGACGGCACATATGGGGATCATACACTTCATCGATTTGTATTTGGGACATTACTGTTGTCGTATTGTATAAAGAAACTAATTTCTCGACTGCATCACTTGGATGTTATGATTCACTGTGAATTCCTGCACCTATAGTTCAGTCTAACTAAGCTCATGTTCAGAGTCTCTGCACAACAGTTTATACAAGGAATTGGCACAGACATCTAAATAAACAACACATTTGTCCTCTGTCTCTCATTCCCTCTTTTTCATCTTTTATAAGGTTTTATATATTCCTTTCTTTTTCCTTTGCTGTTCTGCCTCTTTCTAGCTCACACTCTGTCATTTAGCAGCCTACAATACAGAGTAGTTCCTAAACAGAGTGACGACCCACACAGGCTTTTTGGGTGTGTCTGAGCCGAGGGAGGAGGGACAGAGCCAGAAAAAAAAAGGAATGAAAGAGCTAACTGGAGAGTGGAAAGTTTTCTAATGTTTTTCCCCCCTCAACATGTTTCCTTCGTTCAGGCAGTCGGAGTGAGTTGTGTTACAGCAGTGTAAGAAGAGAAGAGAGAATATGAATATAAATAAGCCTGTATGTTAAAAATGAATGATTTGGAATAGTATTCCTTGCTGTGCTTTGCTTCGGCTAGGTCAGAATGCAACCTGGCACAAAAAAAAACAAAACACACAGTGGAATGCTTGGAATTAGGCTCTTACATGCCTATTAAGTGAGGCTGCACTGGGTGAGAATACACACACACATACAAACACACACACGCTCATTCAGTCTTGCAGAAAAGTATATGTCAAAACAATACCATCACCCTGGAAAACCTTGAAGACCTCAAAAATATTAGCTTGAAGACTGATGCATTCCTGTTTTCCTCTGACTGAAACCAGGAAGCATTCCAGACCTTTCTGTTTTGCCAGAAGAAACAATTTTTTTGCCCCAAAACATGGCCACTTTTACAACCGACTGTCAGGGTGGAAAGAACTAATGGTCTGTGAAAATGATGATTAAAAGACGTGCTGTGCCGAAGGATCCAAAAACTTTTCATTCTTCTTAACGCTGCACTAAACTTAGGAAACGACGCCATTAGAGCTAGAGAGAGAGGTGAGCATTAATGCCGGGATTCCCCCTTAATACACCCACCGATGTTTTATTAATAGCCCATGGCTTGCCTCGGGACATTCCCCACTTCCCTCTGCGTAAGAGCTCGGCTTCCCCCATCTCACCTCTCAGACAAGGCCATGGTTACCTTTTAAAACTTTTCAGCTGTGTGGATGGAAACTACACTGACTGCATTGATTATTTAGCAGATTTTAGCCTTCAGGTCTTTGTTAGAACTATACAGGGTTTTTTTTTTAAGTGCTTATTTGTTATAATAGGATTTATAGCATTACATGCACTGGAGGTAAATTGAATAAACTAGGTGCTGGTGTGAAAGCTGAAATTCTGTAGCATTCATCTTTTAGTAGTGCAAGAACATAGATTATAAAGGTATTTACCTTCCTTCATTTCATAAGCTCATAAGTTCCTGTTTACATATCCGCTCTTTTTTACTATAGTTATAGAACAGAAATTATTGTAATCACACTGTCCGGTTAATCAGGTGAGGATAAGTTCACTTTTATGTCATCTCAGGGAGTTTTTCCTCGCCACTGTCGCTTCTGGCTTGCTTATTCGGGATAAATTTATATGAAATTGTTTTATTAAACGCATTATCCAAATAAACATTAAATCGAATTTGTTTTTTGACTGATGTTCTGACTTTTGGCCAGCTGATCCTAGCAATGTTTCATATAGGAAGTGAAGTTGATTTCTATTCCTCCTGACATGTGGGTGAAATACTTTTCATGTCCTTGAAAGAAGAAGCTCGAGCTTTCTCTGAGACAGGTGAAGGCAGCCAAGCGTGAACTGCTGCTAATTTCGAGTCTGCTGCTCAGACTTGCTGTCTGCCCTTTTCCGCATGCGAACTCAGACGCCCACAATTGTCTAGTGTCGATGAGATTGACAGAGGAGAGAGACGGATAGAGCCAGACTGAGTGAGTGAATGCAACTGCTTTCTTGACTCTTGGCCACAGGTGGGCTTGACATCATGAGAGCTTTTTTTCCCGCTCTCCTACAGTTATTATTTTTGTCCCAAAATATAAGCAAATTACTAATCATGTCCTGTTACTAGAGAGATGGAGTGAACACTGTAAACACCACATAAGCAGTCCCATGCCTCCCAAAACACCGCCATGTTAATGAACGTAGCTTTTGTTTTTCGCATGAGCTACATATCTGACTGACCCTATTGTCCCCATGAGAGTAAAAAAAGGTCATTTGTCAGGATATCTGAATTTTTGTCTGTCTGTACATTCATTGTATTCGTCATCAAAATCCAAACAAAATGTGCTGGAGGTTGCACATAGCCATGTTGATGGGAGTCTTGAGATAAAAATAAGATGCTGCAAATACTAGAGCAGTTATTAGGAACCTCTGGTCTGTGCATGTGAGCCTGTTACTGCAGCAGAAAGGCAAGTGAATATATCTCAGTGATAAAAAACAAAAAACAAAAAAAAAAAACAGAGCTACATCTGGATAACACAGGGTGTCCTAGCGTTTGGTTTTGAGAATTACAGAAACCGTAGCAGGAGACGTGCTTCATGATGCTTCAGTGAAATCATTTCAGTCAGCAGGAGCACACGTACTGTCGTTTCTTATTGTAATCCTGCAGGAGCGTGGTAGCATTGCCGTATAGATTGCACTGTGTGTTTTGTGCAGTAATGTTCTAAGATGCGTGTTTGCATCATTGGTTTCATGTTCTTAAACTGTTTTTTTCCCATTACGGTCATCCTTCCAGTACCATCCGAGTCTAAAATTGACATCGGATGATCTCGAGATGCCTGTTTTCAACTGTGGTTGAAATCTAAACCAGCTGTGTGATGGTGTGGAAAAAAGAGCTCAATTTAATATTGACTAGGTGCCTGATTGACTAGGTGCAGTGAGGCTCAGAGGTGAGAGATTTTTCAAGCTTGCCTGGCCCTGTATTGCAAGAGTGATTTCATAAGAGTGCATTTAGTTATGGACAGTACTCTCAGAAAGATAATAAGGAAATTGTAATCATGTTTTTTAGCAATCAAGGCTCACAATGCATCTCTGATTTATTGTAGACTCAAACCTAAACCTGACTGTGACATTCCTGCAGTGGAAACTATTCCATTATGGAGTGATCGAAAATGGCAGAGTGCAGACACTCTTAGACATGACTCACAAAGAGCTGAGAAATGGCGGTCTCCTCTTTCTGCCTTTCAGAGATTAGTCTGCCTTCACACCCACTTTGCTTGTCACTACACGTCAAGGCAACAAATTGAACCAGTGGTGCGTTGTGCTGATATTCTCTCATCTTTGTTGACTGAAATATTTATCACGGTGCCCTAAGCCTGCAACAAATAATTGCTGACCTCCAGAACATTTGATAAGAATAAAAAAAAAAAAGTTTGTTTTTTTGAACGTCTTCGCTTTCTTCGACAGAAAGAAAATAGTCAAACTATGCCTGAGGCAGTGAAGTTAATTTGCTTTGGAGAACTTTGTAATAGGTGTTTAATCTGAAACTTCATAGTAAGAGCCAAAAGGTATTTTTGGACTTCTCTGAAAGTTTTTATTATTGAGTATGATGATGGTCCTATTTTTTTTATTAATTAATTTATTTGTTCTTTATTGTTTTGTGCCTAAAACATAGAAAATCGCACAAGATAATATTGGTAGAGCAATGACTACATATACTAACGAACCTTTATATCTGGGGGGGGGCGTTTGTTTGTTTATTTATTTATTTACTTATTTATTTTTTTATTTATTTTAAAGTTTGTTAGCAAGAAGCACAAATTCCTCTGTCATAAAGACTGTGCCAAAAAAAACTTCGAATAACACATGCGACTTACATAAATGTTAAATAAACGTCTTCTTACCGATAATGTGTAGATTATTATCGTTGGTTATTGGTCATCATTAAAGATGTAAGGTTTTATTGTAAGATTTCTATAGGAAACAGATTATTATAGTTATCGCAGTATAAAAAGATTACTATATTTACTATACTATAAGATTATTATAGAAATTGTACCATAACATTATTATATTTACTGTACTGTAGCTATAGTTACTATACAATGATTAATATACATACCTCACTATAAGATTACTATAGTAACTGTACTATAAGAAGATTTATATAGATGTTGTACTATAGGGAGATCTACTATAGTTACTGCAAGGATGCTATGTTTACTATACTATAAGATTATTATAGAAACTCTATACTATAACAGTATTATATTTGGTATACTTTAACTATAGATACTGCACTATAAGATTATTATTGTTACTAAATTATGACTAATATACATACCTTACAATAGGATTACTATAATTAATGTTCTATAATGAAATTCCTATTGTCACTGCACAATAAGATTACTATAGTTACTGTAGTATGAAATCGCTATAGTTACTGTACCATAAGATTACTGTATATAAGATGATTATTTTTGTAGTAACTATAGTACTCTATTCGAATGAAGGCTGTACTGCTGAAAATACAACACCTTTTGACCAATCAGATTTGAGAATTGAGGATTTGGTGACAGGACACAGATACTTCACACTCCTGCAAAGCCCTGTACTGTAATCTCATTTTGACTGATCCACGGCAGCCCGAATAATGACAAATTACACATTCTGATTCTATCAACTGCTAGTTTCATGACGCCCTGTCTAAGAGTTCTATCTTGTTTCCTGATCAAACCTCGATTTGACTATCATTATCATTTTCCCCACGGGCCGTTGCATTGATTAATTAGCAGGGAGATAAAAATAATTCAGGGAGATTTAAGTTGCTGGTTGATGAGCTGAACTCAACTCGAGAGCAAGTGCGAAATGATCTCATGCAGGCTTGTCCAACAGAAGAGCCTGATGTATACGTTTATTACAAGCTTTTTTAATTGAGTCTGCCTGAAGGTACAGTTGATGGAGCTGTGTAAATAGGGGATAAGGATGATGTAGCCTTGAAGTGACTCGGGAGTGGAGTGGACTGGAGAGAGGGTTGTGGAATAGATTCATTTTCTTTTATTAATTGATAAGATCTGAAGCTTGGAGAATGGTCCTCATCATGATAATGGTCAGCCCTTGCAATTCAGAGCTAATTTATCGTGTCCCTCAGTGCTTGATTTTTCACCTTTTAAATTGCAATTAGCTTTCAGTTCTACATTCTTGTTTCTTTATAATACTTGGAGAATAACTGCAAATATATAATACTATACTATCACTTGGAGAATGACTTGAACGTCTGCTACATGCTTAGCAGCGAGATGCATCTCTCCTGTATGGCTTAATGTTTGGCCAGGGTTAACATGGCGACAATCCACATTCAAATGGGAGGAAAAAAGAAGGGCTCACACAACACAACAAACACTATAACCATAAAATTGTACCTGTTCTAGCTAGCATAATCTAACGAGCTAGCCTGACTTTCTAGCTAGAACATTAGAATATTGGCAATGAAATATTTCCAGTTCAGCCCGTCATAAATCTTTCTGTTTACTCCCAAACAAGCTTATATTTCAATGGAACCCTGATTAGTTGTGAGGTAAAAATGTTTTTGCCATTACAGGGTTTTTTTTGGTAATTTTTTATTTTATTTTTTTGCAGCTGAACTTTCTTGCAGTTCTCTTAAAATTACCTATAAATCATCTATCTGTCTGTCTATCTATCTTTTTATCTACTGTATCTATCTGTCTATTGTGACAAGGTGATTTATTGAAGAGTTTCCTCATAAATGTTCCTTTTTTTTCTGTTGGCTCCACATTGGCACAATGTTTTTTAAAAGGAAAACCAAATCTATGCGAATCAACATGCATGTACTTTTTATGCTTTTGTTCTGTTCGAGCATTTGGTCTGCAAATAGTACTGCATGAATGCTGCTTTATATGTATTTGGTTCAATTCAGTTTTATATGTATGAGATTAGAAACTGGACAATGAGCATGCAAAATGGACCATGAAGTAGCCTTCTAAGGAAGAACGGACTGAATAGAAACTGAAATTTTAAGGTATTGTGTACACCGTTTTATATAGTAGCATTTTCTTCTCTTAAGAAACCCAGTGAAACAGTTTGAAACTCGAGCTGACCATCACCGAGTGCTGACCTTGGTGTGCCTTCTGTCAAGTGCACAAACATTTGCCATTTGTCGTGCTTCCTCCCCAGTGGCCCTGTCCTGTCACATAGCCCTGTTTGTCCCCTCTTCAACCTGGAACTCCTGAGGGAGCTTGCAGTTCAGCTTCTATTATAACAACGGCAGTGGAGGAAAAACTACGTGCCGCAGCACCTTGTTCGCTGTTCTCTCGGAGTGTATAAGCCGAGCCATAATGCCCTTGTGTCATAGTCAAGAGTAACGAATTACCTCTTGAGAGGCTCTTCTCAACCGCATTGTTTTCTACTAATGATTGCTCGTTCCTCTGGCTATACAGGAGCATGATCATTTGAAATCTTATTTAAGCTTGAAGTGACATCAACTCATGTTAGCGGTCATCTCACTGCTGCAATGTTGTGACTAATCCCAGGCAGAGGAGAGGAGCAATAGCACCGAGAACACCATGGTGCATGTTAAGTAATGTCAGCTGTCTGTAATTATTCCCTCTCGAATACTCTTTCACCAGCTGGACTCCCTGCACTGAAGAATGCATCAGCTTGGAGAATGCTAGCTTTGGAGATCTGCAGCTGCTGTTCAGTTGCTCAGTCTGTATGAGTTAAGCATTCCCCCGAACCCTGCACTGATATAGGCAATGTTTTATTAAAATTCCTGCCAAAAGTTTGGTTAACGCAGGTTTTCTTTGCAATTTTCAAGGGTGTTCATGGCACAGCTGAGTTATATTTATTAACAACCACAAAGTCTGTAAAATCCTCCAATAATGCAGCTCAGCCACTGCAGCTAACACCAGACCCACATTTAACACTTTTTCATTTAATACAATTCTAATTATTTAGTCAAACTGAATGGCTAGTCTTTTTTGTCTTCTTTTATTTATTGGTTTTGGATTGCTTTGTCAATAACGTTAAAGTGATAGAGTTTCACAAAATGTTCTTTAACTACATGTTCACCTTTTTTGAGCAATTGAAAGCGATTTAAACCTGACAATGAAATTGCATATAATATGCAAATTATCATAAATAAATATGTTGTAAGATGCAGCCATTTTATCTGAACTGTTTTTTCATGAATTTACAAATACAATTAGCTCATATTCAGCTTGATAAATGAGGCGTATTGTGAAATTACACTCACTATAGTACTGGAGCCCTCAAGCAGGACACATGACTTTAAGACTCTTGGTACTCTTGGTTGATTTTGAAAAACAAGTGTGCCTCATGGCTTCTGGGACCAGTGCCTTGGGACCTGCCTTTATCATCGTGATTGTTTACGCTGTTGCTGTATCCGTAATTGCATTCTGCTCTGTTTCTGTTGCTTATATTGGTCATTTGGAACCCTCCTATTGTACTTTCCGATGTTCAGGTAATGAATGAGCTCAACATGTTATTTATAGGGAAGCATATAAAATGGAAACCAAGGTCAGCTCTGGTACTGCTGCTCTTTTGCTTTTCAGCATTGCTTCATACTCGCACTATTTTGTTTCTCCTTGTGTTTTTTTCCCTCTTAACACTACACTTCCCTTCCACACTATGCCAAGGCCATAAAACTTGTGCTGTCTTTTTCCTCAGCCCCCTCCCTTCCTTTTTCCTTTCTTTTTAACCTCCCCATTCTGTATCCTTAGTCGATTTTTTTCCTTCTTCCCTTTTTCTTTTTCATCGGTCACGTGACAGTAGGGTGTGGGCTTTGCATTCTAGGCCACTGTGAATGATTCAGTAATCCAGCATGAGCCAGGGATTGCACACACATCAATTGTAAATAATTGCAGTGAGACAGACCTACCTTTCACTCAGTTTCTGCGGGAGCTTCACATTTTAATATCGGAGTACACTGTTACGTGTTTTCATTCCTAAATATGCCAAATATATTTTTAAATATATATATTTTAAACTGCAGATGTCTCACCACCTGAATCTCTGTATGTATTATGAACTTTGGGGTACTCACTGACCTCAAAGCCCCACCCCCTCGTCTCGCTTTAGTAATGGTGTGACCGATGCTCCTCGTCTCGACTGGATTTTCCTGTTTGAAAGCTGCACTGACACGCCTTCCTTGCTTTCTTTATATGCGTAATCAATCCTATTACCGTATATTTGCCTTAGCTAACATCAGCCTTGTATCTAGTTGACATCAGTTAACTACATTTCATTTTATTCATTTATTTTTTTGGGTGGCTGAAACATTTGACAGATTAGGCTTGTTCATGATGATGACGATAAAATTGTGAGATCTGTGTGGAAGTATAGTATTGTATTGTATTGAAAATCTATTGTGGTAAGCTTTGATGTGATATTTTGTTGTGTATTAACCATCTTCAGACTTCAAGTATAGCTGTATAGAGCTAATACAGGACAGAGAATTCCAAAAAAACCCAAAAACAAATCAGGATCAATATCATATTCGCTATGCCCCAACCCTCTGTGTAACCAACAGTCGTGTCCACTCAGGGTGCAGCTGTTTTTCGCAATCAGATCTTGCAGGAGTTTCAGTTTGTGCTGTGGTCTGGACAGTCATTGTGAGGTTTAACGAATGGCTCTGGTTCTGTAATTGTTGTGCAGACTAGCGCAGTCGAAAAGGGAAGTAAACCCTGTGTACAAACACCTGGCTCAGTGTGCTATGACTCATTATGGAGGTATTACACAATCTCTCAATGTGTCGGGGAGTTCCTCCTTTCAACGGTGAGCATGGGTGTGTGTGTGTGTGTGTGTGTGCGCGTTTGTGTGTAGGTGGGGTTGGTGCAGGGAGAACAGCCAAGCTGCGGGCTCTGCATTCTGCCGCTTTAGTATGCAAGGCAGGTGTGGCTGCAGTCAGAGGGAGGCAGGGCGCAGGCCACCGCCCACACACACACACACACACACACACACACACACACACACACACACACACAAATACATGCACGGTCGCACACACTGCGTATTCCAATACGGGCCAAATTACATGACTCTAGTTATATACATCTGCCTGTTTCCAGTCTTTCTTCACTTCTCTCATTCACTCCATCAGTCTCTCTCTGTCTCTCACACAGTGTGTCTTCTCATCACTGCTGCCACCCTGCTGCAAAACCATCGAGCATGCACTCCTCTGCTTTGATCCAAACCCTCTTTTCTCTCCGTCATTCCTCCCGCCTTTGTTTTTGCGCGTGTTTACCGTCCGATTTGCTCGCCCTCTCTGTGTCCTGTTTCCTTGTCCAAGGACTGGTTAATGCTAGACAATAGGGATGGGCTGTGATTCACTGATTACGGAAACCTCAGGAAAAAAACCTGTCTAAAACATTATCAAATCTTGTGGCTTTTGTACATGTAAAAAAGGAGGTCCTAATCGCTAGTTGTTAGCAAGACGACACAGTTTGTTTTTCTTCCATTTTCCACAGGGAATTCTTGACGGTCTGCTACGCATCTGTGTTGCCTAAGCATTGGGTTGGTACTCAAGAGCTCCATCTCTGTGGATTTTTAACACACACACACACACCTGGCCCGAACCGCGTTTGATAGAAGCCTTTCAGGGCAAATTCAATAGATGTTGCGCGCCGACATCAATTATTGCAAGTGCATCAGTCCATTTGATTCTCCTCTGATGACCTACTGCACTTTGTGTTGTATTTTTTTTTTTTTTTTTTTTTTTTTTTTAACTGGTGCTTCCCTCTGTGACATACCCAAAAAAATACAAAACACATTAGAGACTGATGTCTTGCAGGCTGGCGAGACGAGCAGGTCAGACTCAAAATGAAATGTGATGCAGGAAAACACGCCTGATTTCGGACATTTAAACACACTGGACGTTTATTTATTTGTTTTTTCTTTGCGCCACCTGCGCAGCGTGGCTGGGTATTTCGACACTTTCCCCTTTTCCACCGTGCCGCTTTAGCCTGCAACATTTAAAGTCGCCGATGTAGACGGATGAGTCATCTTGTAAAAGGAGCGAGAGAAAGCCGAGAGTAAATAAGGAAGGGGAGGGAGGTGGAAAGAGAGAGAGAGAGAAGGAGCAGAAAGGCCTTTCTTTTGTGCAGCCCCAGCGATGTGGAGGTGGATCCAGAGCCTTAAGACCCACCTTGGCATCACCAGTGCAGGACTGCAGAGGAAACGCATGGGCCGATGATTTACATCTACTGCCTACGAGCTCCAGCTCATGCTCTTTAATCTGAGAGCAGCGCCTTCCTCTCGCTCATTCTCTTCTTTTCACTCCCCCGTCCCTCATCCTGCCCCCACACTTCATTCTGTCTCATTCAGTTCACGTTGCATTGCTGCCATGACTGTTTGCTGTACAGTATTATAGACTCTTTCTATTCCAATTAAGTTTGACTTAACAAAAATGGAAGATACAGAACGCCAAAAACATTGCCTTCTATTTCCATGCATGGAGCTAAGGACGAGGGGGAAAAATTTCACAGATCTCTGAACATTTATATCCATCCATACGTCCATCTTCTTTTTTTTTTTTTAAAGCAATAAAGAAGCTCGAATACAATATGAAACACACCATAACTAGATACTAAGAAATATATATTTGCCCATCAGAAGAATAAGTTCCACAGCTAGACAGCAGAATTTAAAGATGGACAGAGCTCAAAGCTCCGGATTGAAAGCGACTCTTTTAAGACATTTGCAGCTTTCATGAATTAAAAGGACAAAAAGGGAATTAGGGGGAAAAAAAACTGGTGCAAGTGTGCAAGCTGTCACATACAGTTGAGGTCATAAGTTTACATACAGCTTATTAATATAATATATATATAAAATATTAATGAAAAAAAAAACCTAAATAAATAACAGGAATTGCATTTTGTTTATTATGCAGCACTGCCCTGAATAAGCTAGACAAAAATATAGACGGAATACAATAATATACAAAATACAGTAAAATTATTTTTGGATTTTCACAAATGATCCTGTTTACATTAACATTCACTGATCCACAGGAACACGATGCATTAGGAGCCGAGGGAAGGAGGATTGGCGTAAATTGTTATTGTTTTGTTTAAAGATATTTTTTCTATTCAGTGCTACCTTTCAATAGCTATCAACATTCACAAGTTTCCCAGGCGCACTCATAATTAATACTGACCATTTTGTTCGAAAGTTTATATCCCCCCACACCCATGTTGTCTTCATGAGCATCAGTGAATTTTTACAGCTTTCACTTAACTTCAAATTTCAAACTGTATGATTTACGGTATTTTGTGTCTAGTAGACTAGATGTAAACATCTGTTATGTGAATAAATAAAAAGAAATAATAATATTTTGCAGATTCTTCAATATGCAAATCCTCCACTGTTTTTTCAGGAAAACAATGCACATTTGTAATCACAACACATCTTTCCAGGCAGAAAACAGTCTGCTGCTGTTCCTGTACCACAGAGAGCCCTCCAGCCAAGTGGCAAAACATCCTGCTAATTCAGAAAGAGGGAGAAAAAAAAAGTAAGAGTGAGCGAGTTCAGCGGTTTTGTAAGATTACTTGTCAATTTGTACAAAAGTGATGTCAGTAACATCTTGGCCAAATTCTATAACAAGCTACGAAATAGACCTGTGAATAGAGCGCAAAATAAATGCAGACCACAGGGTCATATAAACTGGCGCGTGATCATGTCCCGTCCTCCTAATACTAGATTTTAGACAAGCACTGAGATTTGAATCATTAATTCCTGACCGAACTCGTCAGCCATATTTGGTTGTAGCAGCTCCAAATCAAATCGTGAAGATCACATCATGTCAATCCACGTCTTTAACACACGGACACAGAATTCTTTCAGCCGTGAACTTTTTAATAATCTCATCATCAATCAAAATCCCTTTGAATCATATGGAGCGTAAAGATTTTCACTCCTCTGTAAACACTTCTCTCTCTCTCTCTCTCTCTCTCTCTCTCTCTCTCTCTCTCTCTCTCTCTCATATCAGTCTGTTTCTCCTTCACACTTCCATCCTTCACAGTAAAACACCTTATACCGTATACCTCCGTCACTGCAGAGAGCACAAAAGATGCTTGACCATCGTTGTGTCCATCCAGAATAACAGAACGGAAAGTCCCCAGAATGCACCAGTTTTAATACCACGCCGTCGCTGTCTGATTATAGTGGAATACATGATTATAGAGTAGCGCAGACTCCATAATGGATGCCTTAGTACTGATCACATGTTACAGCTCGCCCCTGTCACTCTGAATTGTTTCGCAGATCACAGATGATCTATATGGATATATACAGACCAAATACATAGGATTTTGCATATTAAATATTTTAAATATCTTATTAGATTATTTTTTTTGTATTTATAGTTGAGCATTAAATGGCAGTATGGTGTTTTTTTTTTTCGTTTTTCTCAAAGTTATTAAGTGAAGCAGCACAGTGTTTTCAGCTAAAAGTGGGTGGAGCCATTATATTGCTGCGAGAGGTGGGCGGAGTCATGAGATTTTCTCAGCTCATGTGTGCAAGGCCATGTGGAGTCAAAAACAGGATGTCTAGAGGCAAGCAAAAATTACTTTTGGATGGAAAATAAGAATTTTGTCATCTTCACTCTGATACACTGACAGTAATATTTATATATTGATATTGGAATAGTTAATATTGATATGATTAGAGATTCTGGGGTTGATTTGTTGGTTGGTGCTGTATTTTTATCAGCACATGCATACATTCATTTCAGAACTTAGCAATTTTCTTTGCTAGCAAACAAAAGACCAAGAGTTTACTTCCTCAGAACTTTCAGGATCGTTGACGAGGTCAAGGAGCCAGACAGATGAAGGACTAAAGCTCTGCTGCAGCTCTCTATTTAGGTAGAACAGACGCCAGGGCATTGTGGGTAATCTCAGAAACCATTAAGCAAAGTGAAACTAGACCGGCATGATGAAAGTCAACAGTTAATGTGATTTAAGTTTATATTAATTAGTTATGAGGATTAATATAGAAGGCATTCATGGTGGATTATTATTTTAACAGAATAATGTGGTTCAAGCCAAAAAAGTCAGCAGTTTAGGATCATGTTTGGATCATATTCACTTATGTCTTTGTCACTTTCTGAAAATGAATGATTTGAAAATAAAATCCAATCAAACGAAAAGATTAAAACGGAAAGACATTTCAGATCAGTAAAACATCTTGGCTACACAAGTCTACACAAGCGCAATGACTCGAGCTCGTCGCTCCTGCTTTTTAATCGCTGCTCAGAGTATGATGTCAGGTTTCTGCGGAGGCTCAGCAGCCTCAGATTGACGCATGAATATGCATGAAGAACTGTACGTGGGCAGCTCAGGCACTTCCCTCGCTCGCTCCACACTCCTCATCTGCCCTCATTGCACCAGCTCTGCGTCTCTGTGTGGGCTTTCCAGCATTACACGACTTTAACACACGACTAGTGGCAAAAGTTCACAGACAAGAGCGCGAGTTGTTCCCCATGCAGCAGTAACACAACGTTAATTGAGAACATCGAAGCAGACTACAGAACTGAATTAAACGGTTGTGTAATCAGAAAACACAGAAATGTCTTGCATGTTCATAGACTTTTTCATGTATACAATAGGCTTAAGGTTGTTGTCGGATGTTGCTTTTTGCTTAGTCAAACCTGTAGCATGTTCCATATAATTTGCACGTATTCCTCTCACTGATTATTGATTTTTTTTTTTTTTTTTTTTCATATGGTATATACTGACTTGGGGAAATATAGGTTTTATTGTGGTTTTATTGTGGTTTTATTGCTAGGAGACTAGCTGCCTGTGGTGGTCGCTTAGGTCCTTTTGGTTAGGGACATGAAACACCCACACATTTACTCTTTTAGTGACCGAGGTTCCACTAATGCCAGCCCTTTTTTTCCTTCACAATGCATCTTCATAAGCATTTGGACCCATTTTCTACAGCATGCCTATCCTCATCCTGACAACTTTCTTAGCAATTTCTTACACCTCATCCTTGTCTCTTGCCTCCTACCACTTTTTTTTAAACCATAATTGCTTCTATTAAAGTGTCATAATATAGCACAGATGGGGTACGGACATCAAGTCCCAGCGAGATGCCACTCCAGACCTCCGGGGCAAATTACTTCCCCCACTTAATTGCACTGTTTGATTTGCCTACACATACTTAATTCACTCCATCTTAAAGGTGCCTTGGTTTCTCGTTTATAAAATGACTCCTGAATCTAATGCAGAATGCGCATACGATGCAGAACGGTGGCATTCATTCGTTTGTTTGTTTGTTTGTGCTGGAATCCAGCTTGGTGAGATCAGCTTGATTTAGTGGTGAAAACAAACGAGTCTGACTCGAGGAGATTATTGATTATAATCATGGCAAATGAGAAGCTGTGTTAAACTGCACACTTTACTAAACAAGATCTAGGCATACCTGAAAAAAGGGTAATATTTTAGATGAGAAGACATGAGGAAACATGAATATATGAAACGAAATGTTGCCATTTTTTAAATGAACAGTGTTAAGGAGGTTGCACAGACTAGTCAACTAGCCCAGCTTTGTTAGTCAGACTAGATGAAGCCAATTCTACACTCAACTCTACAAGACTATGCTAGGAAATATTAATAATATCGTAGCCTCCATCCATCATTAAGCTACTGTGTAAGGAGCTTCTGTGCCTCACTGAGCACGCTCAGTTTCCAGATCCGCAATTACAGCTAAGCCACCATCCTGTGCACTTCAGTGCATTTTGAACAGTCGGTACATCATTAAATTGATTGATAACACAGTTTGATAATTTTGCACATTTCTAGGCTTTTTTTTCCACACTAAAGCATTGGAACTGGGGATTTAATTTGTACAGTTTGCTGCGTTATTCTCTGCAAAGTAGTAATAACCTAATAAAACCTAATAATAGCAATGTCCAGCTTTTTTTTTTTTTGCTTTAGCTATGAAAGAGATGAATAATCTACTACTTTTTTTCTGGTCAACTAGTAAAAATGATTAGTCGTGCAACATTTGCTTCACTCTTTTGCTCACCCTGCGCCATCCATTTATTTATTCTTATACATAAACGCCTGGGAATTTCTGGTCCTTTTCTTCTCACTCTTTCTGTTTGTTTCTCATTTTTTATCGTTTCCCTTTTCCTCTGGCAGCTGGTGACATTTTCTCCGGACGACGCTGTTTTCTTCGTAGTACCTGACATTTCCATTACCCACGATTTACACACATCTGTTACATCAGGTTAATGTGGGGGTTAAACTCAATCTGATCTAATCTGGCTGGCTCCATGCATCACGTCCACACAAACGCTCACCCATCTTTTTTAATATGGAGGGAGATCTATTGAGCTGTAATTATGGTTTTCTCCTTAAGACGTCGATGGTGGTGTATTCCCTGTGGTTTGATGTCAAGGGTCACGCGGAGGTCAGCGAATGCAATTTAGTTGCTAGTTCATCATGGTTTCGAGTGGACTGCTATAGAATCAGAATTCTCTCTCTCTCTCTCTCTCTCTCTCTCTCTCTCTCTCTCTCTTTCTCTCTCTGCTGCACTATTACACACCATTTTATCATTAGCCCTGACTACGTTAAAGCACCGAGATGCATTTTAGAGGCATTTTAACATTTTACAAACGGCCCATAAAGGGAGCGGATATTACAGCGATGTGAATAGAAATCCTCTTTATATTTTGGTGTGGATTGTTCAGTTTATTGCAGAATCCCAATTCTCCTACTCGCGTATAATATGCATTAAAAGTATGTACTTGTTCAGAACTAAAAGTACATGCTTTGGAGTGTGTACGAAATGGGTAAAACTTCCAGGACTCAATAACAGAAGAGAACGCTGTTGCTTAGTTACGTACACCATCTTCATAAACTAACACTCGTTGCATTTGAGCTTTTTTCGTTTGCTATTCCGTATATAATTACTACTGCATAACAATTTAGTATTTTTAGTTCAATTATATTTACATTTAGACTTCTCGAAAATGTGGTGAAGCAAACCAGAACAAAGCTCCTCCTCCGTCATGCAAGGAGTTCACTGAAAATCCACCAAAAATAGTAGATACCTTCAACAGTGGGCACCTTTGGGATCTTCATTCCAATATACTGTGATTTGGGACACACCGACTCTGATCTGGATAGTAGGCCAATTGGGACTCAAAATATACTCCTAATGTACTGGTTTGGTAGCCAGTGTGTGAATGCAGTGATGCCACTTTTTCCTCTTACACACTGATAGCACAGCTGTGTATCTGCGATTGAGCTGAGACTGGAGTGATGTTAAGCGTGCATCTGAAATCGTCTACTCTTACGGAATCCTATGGAATGCAGATATATGATCAATATATGTGTGTAGTGTGAATACAATCCGTTTACTCCATACAAATGTTTACTCCAGTGCAGTTTAACCATAAGGAATAACATGTAATGCCTTTAGCATTTCAGCTTCTCTGCACCAGTCCTGTTGCATTGTGGGATAGCGCAGCGTCCATTGGTTCCATACTGCAGATTGTCAGCATAAGCAGTAGATTATTCAGATATTTCTTGTATACTGTTTTAGGAATATTGAGAATCGGGACATGACGACTCCTTTAGTGTCTGCTGTATGATAGTGTAGGAGGAATATTAGGGAGCAGTTTAAGTAATGTGCCCTGCAAGCTTCTCTGGCTACGTTCATATAACTTGCTCCAGCGTAATTTGTGCCTTGTGCAAGATGTGTGTTATGTCAGTCAACACACATTCAGGGAGTAAAACACATGAGCGGAAAAATCTTCATCTTTCATATCCGGCTCTCTGTAAAGTTTCCGTGTGGTGTCCCGTCTGACAACATCCAAGGTGGGGTGGTAGAGATTATTTTACAGCGTAATTAGGTTTGGGAATTGAAGTCATATGGCGCAGTATTAGCGGATTGTTCTGTTATTTGGGAAGGGTTATTTCCTCATTTCCGTGCCACACAGACAATCACACAATACAAGTGCTCAAAGAGATTGACTCTTTCTTCCAGATGAATGCCAGTAATGATTTAACAATTAATGATTTAATGATTCAGTTATTTTTCTTAACAACTTGCTTACCACGAATCTATACAGGATCCAAACACAGAAGAGTAATGATCGACCTGATCTATGTGCTGATGACCGACCTCCTCTTATGGGTCCAGACTTCCTGTTCTTTTTAGCAATTTAAAAATACAGTTTATGCATAAATTGATGGCACAGGAGCTGCAGGTGCACAAGAATATGATAACACAGTTGTTACAGATACCTTGTCGTTATTGTTTCCTGCTAATAAAATAAAACACTTAATTACACTTGCTAGGCAGGTATTCAATAAAACATAGTGGTATATGATTCTAGGTTTTTTTCCACTTCCATAAAACCTATGCACAAGACAAAACGTGCTCTGGTTTTCTCTAGAATATTAGAAGATAATGATAGAACATGAACATGTTAGAGATGTTAATGGTGTGCAAATCCCAGCATTATTTATTTATTTTTTGGTAACTGGATGTTTATGACAGCATACATACAGAATACTTTATTCAGAATACTTTAAGTGTACAGAAATCTAATCAAGTTCAAAATCGATCAATTAAAGTAGCAGATTGTATTTATACCCATAGCCACCACAGATATACCACGATGACCCACTGTATGTAAAGTCTATCTAACCAGACAACTGACTAGCCATGCCACAGTAGCAAGATAATTACATCACACTTCTAAGTGCCAAGCAAAGTAATGGCACCCTGAGCTGAGCTTTGTCTCACACTGTATTCCTGTCTCTATCTTCACTGTACTGTTTAGGCTACTAATTATGTATATTTGTACAAAGAAAAATGATCTCAAATGAGACATGATGCTTAGAGTTAGACCCACTTTCTGTTTGCAGTCTCTGGATGGATAAACAACAGTTAAAGTGCTACATATCTTTAAAAAATGCATGGCAGCCCTAATCCCATATCTAAGCATGCCTAATTGCTGCATTTCTATCTCTGAAACCACCAATACACACACACACACACACACACACACACACACACACACACACACACACACAGAAAGAGAGAGAAATAAACAAAAACCACAGGATACAGATGTTTAATAGAGGATACAAATGATTACTGTGTCCAATACGTACAACAATACATGATTGCTTATTTTGTCACTTATTCTAATCACAATGAGGTTACGTACAGCATTGTCAATGTGTTTATAATGGCTTTGTAGTGGATAGCTCTGTAACAGGCTTACTTGGAAATTAATTTAGGATTTTTTTAAACCACCTCTTCCTCTCTTCAGACAGTGCTTTCAGCTCTCTTCCACATACATGAGCTCACAGACGTGCACAAGTAGATAATAGTGTTGCTGTGATTGGGTGATGGGGATCGCAGACTCTGTCCCATCAGAGAGCATGCCAGGATTTTCTGGCTGCTGTCATCTTTGTCAGTGGAACACATGATCTCCAGACTAAAAAGCTTTTCAGTTGCTGGAAATGTAAACGCTTTTTAAAAGCAAGCTCCTCGTTAGAAGATTTTTTAAATCATTTTTGCATTAACCCCAAGTGAGGACTTGCCTCATTCCAGGCTGGTTTTTAATCATCCCCCAGTTACTAATTTACAGTTGTGGAAGTGGGGTGTTTTTTTTTTTGTGTTTTTTTTTTTTTAAGTGGACCCACTGGAGCTGGACCTCTATCTCCTATGAATACAGAGCTCTTATCTCGACCACTGGCAGAACTCGTACTGCAAGCTTAATTGAAGACCAAAACCCCATTTAAACCCCTCCCTCTCCCCCCTCCTCTTCCTCCTCTTTACCTTTCTTTCTCATTTCTCTTTTTCTCATTCTCATTTTTCTGGCTCAGTTCGATCACTCCGATGCTCACACACATGCAAAAAGAACTGGGTTGTTGAGTGGCTGTAAAACAATGAAGCAAATGACTTCTCTTCTCTTCTCTTTCCCCATGCCAAAACCAGGGATTACAAAGAGATTCATCATTTATGTATGACCATGACAAAATAGAACTGAAAATGCCATGGAATTTGCAAGTGCTTTTATTTTTCTTCCTCAGACTTTCTGAAATCCATTTCTGTTCTTTCCTTGGACAGAAAGTTATTTATTCTTTATGTAAGAAATTCTGACTGATAGAAGTATGCGAAAGAGACTCGAGGATGTTGAAACGTTCCAGGTTTTTATTTCATAATGGATTTTATTGTCAGTTCAAGAAATAAAACCCAAGCCTTGCTCATACTGGGACTTGATGGTGTCAGCGTTTCCTTTTAGATCTCTTGCATACTTTTTATTACAGTTTTGGCAAAGAGGGCATTGTTGAGTTGCTTCACAATCCAATGTTTTTTCCTCAATTTATTTTTTTCGTTGTTGTTGCAGATACTCGAAGCTGAAGAAAACCTGCCTTTGAAGATGTGGTAACATGCTCACCATGGACAGCTGTTCTCTTTAGAGCTTCTTCCTCTAATGGTTCTCTTCCGTTGCCGTGCAAGACGTCAGCAGCGCTCTTCCCTTAGAACTTGAAAACTGGTCAGAGAGCCGCCAATCTTCGAAAGCATTCCTGTTAAGTGAAGCCTTACTCTTTGTGATCGGTCTAGTCGAAGCATCAGAAGCCAGCCAGAGACAAATAAAACATGGCTAACAACACTGCGGACCACCCACCTGGGAACTCTGTGGCTGAAGGCAATCATGATGGGGACTTTGGCTGCACGGTGATGGATCTCCGAGAACTGATGGAGCTCAGGAGCGCAGAGGCGGTCAACAAGATCAGAGACGTCTACGGAGACGTGCAGGGGATCTGCCGTAGTCTGAAAACTTCTCCTATTGAAGGTGAGATTACACACACACACACACACACACACACACACACACACACACACACACACACACACACACACACACAGCTACAGTCAAGCAAGAAATTGGAAGTAGATTAAGGAATATTTCCAAACAGTTATTGTGCAAATTTGAAAGGACTCTACTTTTATGACATTTTGGCAGATGACAAATTACATTCAGCTCATTTATACAAACGAGCAGTTGAGCATTAAAGCCCTTGCTCAATATTGGCTTGGCAGAGCTGGGATTTAAGCTCATAACCTTCTGATCAGCAGTCCAACATCTAAGCTACTGAGCTACCATCACCCCTGTTTTTAAAGGCAGATCATTCATTCCCGTTAACTTTCATCATAGATGTGAAAAAACTTTTTTTACTACATGGAACCTCTTGCATCTTTGCAGATTAACCCCAGAAGCAACAGCACATGTACATGTACACTACTGTTCAAAATTCTGGGATCACTTGCATATTTCAGCTTGATTTCAGCTACGGAGAAGACTTTCCCTCAGCCAATCCATCTTGTGGGAGATGCTCCAGGAAGCATGGGGTGAAATCTCATCAGATTATCTTGAAAAATTGACAGCTAGACTGCCCAGGCTGTAATTGCTGCAAAAGGTGTTTTTTTTTTTGTTTTTTTTTGATGAAGGCAAAGTCTAAAGAAAACATTCATCATTTCCATCAAAATCATTATTTCTAACTCTGACATGTCAGCATGTCCTGTTCTTTTGCTATATTTTCTATTCAGACTAATTTTGTGTGCATTTCCTTGGAAAACAATAAAATTCCCAAACTTTTGAGCAGTAGTGTATGTACTGACAGATTAATATAAACATGCCAGAATGGGGTAGGATTACAAAGTTCATGAATCCAATCAGATTTTCACTAAACTTCAGGGGCAGTTAGTCTGCGCTATTACACCAGGGCTACAGGCTGTAATATTGAGCTGACATTCAGTAAAGCTTTCGCTGTGTGTCGTCTATTTTTGTTATTTATTTTACCAAATTACATCTCTCAAGCACGTACACATACTGCTGCCGACTGGAGCGACGTTTCATTGCAGTGGAAAAATGATTCTAATATCCTGTGATATGGATACATTTCCTTTGTTTTGGCCTTTGAGCCAAACGGAAACCGTTTTTGACCTTTATTTTTGTTTTTCAGCCCTGTATAGCAGAGGATACATTTAAAATGTGTTGCCATATAGTTAGGGAGGAAAATGATATCCGTTCTGATTGTTTTGTAATCCAGCTACAACACATCCAGAGCAGAGAGCGAACTGATTTACCTCCTGCAGCTGCTGTTTTGGTCATTCTTACTCTTTACTGAACTGAATAGCGCTGTATACAATAGAAATGCCACCTTCCTGCATGCAAGAGGAAGTACTTTGTGTTATGCCAGCCTCTGCATGCTCAGTGCTTTAACCAAATGTATAAAAGAGCTTTTTTTTTGGTGCTTCATCTTTGTTGCCATTCATCGTTTAAAACTGTGGAAACTATGCAAACTGTATAGATGGCATGTGTTCAGTCTTGTGCCTCCACCACCAACATTTTGGTCACCTTCCAATTTCCTATCCACCTACCAGCTCTGGCCTATGATACGACATCAACCAACCAGCGACGGCTTAGTTCAACACGTGCTTCCTTGAGACACATGAAAGCATTCAGCCACATCTTTCTGAACAAATGACATACAATAACACACACAGAAGATCTGTCCTTTTCTACATACATGAGCTTACAGATGTCCTTAACTGGCTGATTGACAAGGGAGAGAAAGTATGTCATCCCTTGCACTTACATGGCCATGTCTGCTCCCTTAGTTCCTGACGATGGACTCAAAATCTCCCAATAATGCTTTTTTGTTTAGGAATCATTACCATAATTTCCACTGTTGTTTGCTATTTGCTTACATTTTATTATTTCATCAACCTTTCCACCTCACAATCTTAGAAAAACAGGTACTAAACCATCCCTTTCCTTGTTACTGGGTGGTATCCAAAGTTGGAGGCACATAGTTGTCTGGAATGTCTTTGTATGCTATAGAATCGATTTCCCACTGGACATTGGAACTAAGAGTCTGAGCCCAAACATGTTCCAGCTGAACACAACATGAGGTCTGTCAAGGCATTATTTGCCAAGGCTGGTTTGGAAGCGCTCCCGCACACAGCCCTGACCTCAACACCTTTGCTTGAACGGTACAACCGACTGCACGTCAGTCCTCCTTTCCCCAACATCAGTGCCTGAACTCGCTAAAGCTTTTGTGGCTGAATGGCAACGTTCCAAAGTCTAGTGGAAAGCCGTCCCAGTAGAGTGGAAGCTGTTGTAGTAGCAAAGAAGGGACCAACTCTGTATTAATGCCACGCTTTTGGAACAGGATTTTTAACAAGCACATGACAAGCACAAGTACAGTGGGGCAAAAAAGTATTTAGTCAGCCACCAATTGTGCAAGTTCTCCCACCTAAAAAGATGAGAGAGGCCTGTAATTTTCATCATAGGTACACTTCAACTATGAGAGACAGAATGAGGAAAAAAAAATCCAGAAAATCACATTGTCTGATTTTTAAAGAATTTATTTGCAAGTTATGGTGGAAAATCAGTATTTGGTCAATAACAAAAGTTCATCTCAATACTTTGTTATATACCCTTTGTTGGCAATGACAGAGGTCAAACGTTTTCTGTAAGTCGCCACAAGGTTTTTACACACTGTTGCTGGTAGTTTGGCTCATTCCTCCATGCAGATCTCCTCTAGAGCAGTGATGTTTTGGGGCTGTCGCTGGGCAACACGGATTTTCAACTCCCTCCAAAGATTTTCTATGGGGTTGAGATCTGGAGACTGGCTAGGCCACTCCAGGACCTTGAAATACTTCTTACAAAGCCACTCCTTCATTGCCCGGGCGGTGTGTTTGGGATCATTGTCATGCTGAAAGACCCAGCCACGTTTCATCTTCAATGCCCTTGCTGATGGAAGGAGGTTTTTACTCAAAATCTCATGATACATGGCCCCATTCATTCTTTCCTTTACACGGATCAGTCGTCCTGGTCCCTTTGCAGAAAAACAGCCCCAAAGCATGATGTTTCCACCCCCATGCTTCACAGTAGGTATGGTGTTCTTTGGATGCAACTCAGCATTCTTTCTCCTCCAAACACGACAAGTTGAGTTTTTACCAAAAAGTTCTATTTTGGTTTCATCTGACCATATGACATTCTCCCAATCCTCTTCTGGATCATCCAAATGCTCTCTAGCAAACTTCAGACGGGCCCGGACATGTACTGGCTTAAGCAGGGGGACACGTCTGGCACTGCAGGATTTGAGTCCCTGGCGGCGTAGTGCGTTACTGATGGTAACCTTTGTTACTTTGGTCCCAGCTCTCTGCAGGTCATTCACTAGGTCCCCCCGTGTGGTTCTGGGATTTTTGCTCACCGTTTTTGTGATCATTTTGACCCCATGGGGTGAGATCTTGCGTGGAGCCCCAGATCGAGGGAGATTATCAGTGGTCTTGTATGTCTTCCATTTTCTAATAATTGCTCCCACAGTTGATTTCTTCACACCAAGCTGCTTACCTATTGCAGATTCAGTCTTCCCAGCCTGGTGCAGGTCTACAATTTTGTTTCTGATGTCCTTTGACAGCTCTTTGGTCTTGGCCATAGTGGAGTTTGGAGTCTGACTGTTTGAGGTTGTGGACAGGTGTCTTTTATACTGATAACGAGTTCAAACAGGTGCCATTAATACAGGTAACGAGTGGAGGACAGAGGAGCCTCTTAAAGAAGAAGTTACAGGTCTGTGAGAGCCAGAAATATTGCTTTTTTGTAGGTGACCAAATACTTATTTTCCACCATAATTTGCAAATAAATTCTTTAAAAATCAATGTGATTTTCTGGATTTTTTTTCTCATTCTGTCTCTCATAGTTGAAGTGTACCTATGATGAAAATTACAGGCCTCTCTCATCTTTTTAAGTGGGAGAACTTGCACAATTGGTGGCTGACTAAATACTTTTTTGCCCCACTGTATATATACTGAACGTATAGAGGATGTACCCTTGAGGGTAGTACCTGAGTGACAAGGAAGGATTTTTTCAGTTGTTAAAAAAAAACAACATTTACATTTTCAGTCTTTCTGTGTTGGAGCTCTAGTGTGTCCCACATGACCATCCCATCCCTTGCTCAAGCAAGCAAGTGGTGGCTGCGGCATCATCTGCATCAGTCTACAGTCCTAAAGGGGTTGAGACTTACAGAAAACCTCAATGCTGTAGCAGCTGCTGGAAGGGAGTGTCCAATTATTGAGCTCACTGACTTATTCGAGCGCCTTAAGTAGCATTTGATGGCTTGATGATTTTGCTCACAGCATGCCTTCTAGCTCGAAATTCGGCTCAAGTGGCAGATTACATATGGGAATTAATCTTCTTGCTTAACGTTGGCAGTCTAGAAGGTTCATTGCCAGTGTCTGCAGTGTTGTCCAAGGTGCCTGCAGGACTAGTAGCGAAATCTGTAAGCACTGATGGTCCAGCTGAACATAATGGAGCATCAATGGATTGATCTTGATGTCCTTAAAGAGCCAGAAGCAAGAAACCTTCAGTGCAGCCACACGTAATCACGTCACACTTGTTTTTTTTTTTTCACGTTAATATTTCAGACCCAGTGCACTTGAAAAACTTTTGGCACAGCACCATTTAGCGGCTGTGGCCAAAACCAGTGGCTCTTTAGCCTGAGGGGAACGAGGTTGTGTTGGAGAACTGAAGCACTCCTCACTATTTCAACTTATGGCCTCAGTAGTCCCTTCCAGCATTGAAATTTCTTCCATGCCATCTTCCTAATTACTTCATAGATCATTGCTCTGGTTCCATTTAGTAATCAAGGGACAGCTATACTGACGCTCTGCACACAAGATATTACTCATTTTAATGAAGGCACCGTAATTATGTTTTGTATTCCACCCTTAGGGGAGTGGGTGGAAAATACAATGTTTCAGCCAAATTAGATAAGCATTTAGATTCTCAGGTCGATCTTGAAGAAACTTTGCCTTGGAAGGCAGCATTTTGCGCTGCTTTTATATGTGGACGATATTCAGGCGCTGGGTGTTTCTATGGGCAGATATTGATCAGGAAGTTATCCCTGAAAAATATTTGATGGGTTATTAAGTGTTTGGGTGTAGTAGATGGTGTGGGAATCATTCGATCTTATAGTGGGGCTTTGTGTGTTTGACAGAACTGTGTTTGTTTTCCATTGAGTTGTTAGCTGGTGGAACAAAAACGGTTGTTGGTTTAATAAAGGCTTATTGTACTTCTTTTGATATTATGATAGCTACATCGTATTGCCATATTGCCCAATGAAGTATAAACTTACTGTCTGGTTCTCACTGAGAATGCACTCTATTTTGCCCCGTAGTGTGTGGAAGACCAGGTTAAATCTGGTCTACTTGGTCACCTACTATAAATACATTCAAACAGGATCTTTTACGTGATTCCATGATCAAGCACACTACTTCATACATTACAGATGCAAATTTTTGTTCGTATTCCCAAAAAAAGGTCTCTACAAGGGGTCCAATAACTCTTTGTACACAGGGGACTATGCAAGCAAGCACCATGCCGGTTGCTCCTTCATTAATGGGCTTTTCATCGTTGCCCACTTATCAGCCAGTCCACAACACTTTTAACCTTTTTTGTTATTTGTAATTTTTTGTTAAGATTGGCAGCAGTGACATGTGTGATATTGGCACTTTTCTTGCCATGTTTAATTTAATTTTATTTGTGTAGAACTGTCTATACCTAATCAGCAAGGAAAAACTCCTATCATCTCAGATGATAGGATGAGGAAGAATGAGTAAGAAACCTTGAGAGGACTCCAATGGCAAGGCATTCCTCATCTGGGTGACTCTAGATTGTGAGATTTATGAATAATTTAGTGGGATTATAAATAACTGTATATAGTGAAGCTGAATTATGTAACCAGGAACCTTATAAGTATGAGCATCAGCGGATTTTCTGAATTCATTATAGATTTAACATCAATCCCTTCCTGCCGAAAGCATCAAAAGTTCAGACATGGAGAACCAAGCGCAAAACCGACCGCAGCAGCTTCCAGATCCAGCCATAAGAATGTTTCCAATATGTTCTAACTGTATAAAAGTTAATCTTTAAAGCTATCTAAAAATATAATATATGCTATGTATGAAAAATTATGGAAGAAAATGGGGGGGGGGGGAGTGTTTTTCTTTGTTTCAACAACTTTTGGGACACTAAGGTTTAATAACAAAATGGCAGGAAAACTGTAATATTATGTTTTAAAATCCAGGGAAGCACTTGTTTTAGAAAATCCTGCCTACTCCTCCAATATCAGAAAGTATATTGTGACTGAATTTTTGGCAATGTTGATATAGTCCAGCCTGACATCAGTACATATTCATCTCAAATGCTTCTGCCTTTGTTGGAAATATGCGAATGTGTGACAGCTGGCTCATAGTCACTGAATTTTGCACCTAAACCAGGTGGCTCTATAAATAGAGATTAAGAGTGATTTATGAGTCATCATTAGGGCTGTCATGAGCTGCATAAAGGCGGTTTGATCGCAGGTGCAGAAGGTTTTTTATTATAAAGGAAAGAATGGCAATTTCAAACCTAGGATGAGGATATTTTTCAGTTTATAATGCGTCACCTTGATATCTTAGTCACCATCTGTAAATGTCAGAGTGGCAGAATGTAACCTTACCATGGTGTCATTGGGAAAACTGCTTTCACGTCGCGGCACACAGCCAACGTTTGACCGTCAGTGATGGCGGCATACAGAGTACAGTTCGTACTCCCCTGGTGAGCTATTTCCTCTGGCAAAAAAGGGGAAATGGGACGTGATAAGGCATGTACTCTGGCCTTCATTGCATCTCTCCTGTGAGCTGCTAGGATTATTAAGACTAAGCGAGTGTAGATCGAACAAGATAGGAAGCAGTGCTTCAGATAGATAGCATTTCTATTCTTTTATACTCCTTTACCGTAATAGTCATCTCTGGGCTGGGGTCGATGATGATCACACAATGCTTTTAATCCAAAGTTTCAAGAAATGCCTCAGTTTTTGTGGGTTATCATAATACAAATGATAGCTTGAAATGAAAAAGTTCATTTAGAATGCCTTTATCGTCTTTTGTATAGTATAATGCCACAGATAAGTTGTTAGCTTCTATTTAGTCTTAGCCTCTTTCACAATGATCACAGGGATGGACAAATAATACATTTATTAGCTTTTCCAAGGAGCAAGTAAAATCTCCACTGTGTGAACGCAATGTAATAATGTACAGTACGGACTAAAGGAAACCGAAAGGATGACTGTGTTTAACTATATATTATTAAAATATTAAAAAGGCAGCGTCACGATGTCCAGTATTTTGCCAACCTTTGTCCTTAGTCGAGCCTAGCTAGCACTTTTATTTTCCTTCCATATGTTTGAACTGGACGTGAGTGCACAGTTTCGTGCTGCTCTTTATTTTGCTCTGATGCTTCAGCATATCCAGATATCTGTGTCTTGCTTGATTCTAAAATTATCCGTCACTGATGTGTAGAAAAGTCCTTCCACTGGCAACCAGTAAGCACATGAGTTGATTCGGAAAAGATTCCAATAGTTACAACATCACGGTGGAGCAGACTAACCAGATTAACCAGAGCTGCATACCAAATGGTAAAAAAAACATACATGAGTGAAATTTATTCCTCTATCCAGAGCGAATGACCAAACTTTTGAAAAAGGCACAATAATACAAAGCACCTAGAGAATCTGCAATGATTGATGACTTGAGAGAAAACTGGTTATTTGTTCAAGTGCTTCAGTTGCCTAGGTGGTGACAAAAAGGTAATTTTAAACACAAGGGCCTAAACAGTGAGTAAGTTAGTTCAGAAGTAATACTATCAGTAATGAAAAGGGCAATTTCTCCTCCTCAGCTTTGGTGCATAAATAATACACATGCCCAGCGTCCTGAAACTGAAGTTGTAAAGGAGCGATCTGAAGATGATTCAGAAGTCAATCGTGTGACCCCCAACAGGGGGAAGGGTTGAAACCATTTTTAGAACAAATACACACAAACACAGTGTCTAATCCCCAGGGAGTTTGTGTACACACTACAGAAATGCTTTATTATGTGTTGGAAATTCTTCTACTTCCCTGACCTTGATCTCTCCCATTTATCGAAATTGAAATTTCTCCCAAGACAGCGAGGAGCAGCAAGGAGCTTTCTCTCCATCTTCTGCTGTGAAATCTGATAGCTCAGGGCTGTGTGTGTGCTGAGGTGTGGTTTTATATTGTGTATGTATGAGAACATGATGTCAACTTGAAGGCTAAGCATATTGGTCTCCATATCAGCAGTATGGGTAGAAGAGGATCTGGTAAAGGGTGAGGCTTGGGCAATGTCCAGTCCCAGCCAAAAGATCTACACTGACACAGTAATAGTGATCTGTGTGTGTTTGTGTTTTTTGTTTGTATTGAAAAATAAGATCATTGTTCAGAATTGCCTTAGCGTCCTCTGAGCTTCTTCAGTGAGAGTTCTCAGATGGCTTTCTTTGACCAGAGGCTTTCTTTTCTTTTCTTTTCTTTCCTTTCCTTCCTTTTTTTTCTTTAAATCTAATAAACCTCATTTTGCTAGAAATACATTTCCTTTTGTTTACCTGAATTTTCCCCTGGTGGCTTGTTTTCGCAGCGTAATGGCCAGTTACCACCCTCAATAAAAGGAGAGCTAAAAATATTCCCACAAAAAGCACCCCTCGAGCACTTTCTATTCTCAGACTTTCTAAAAGTCGGACTGGTCCATATGTTGTTCTCATCTCCTGGTAGTCCAGGCAGGACGGCCATATTTAGAATTCAAACCTCATGTACAGCCAACAGGAGCTGCATGTTTGTGCATTTTCCCGGTTGTTAGGAAGCAGGACGAGGTGGATGGATGTTTTGGAAAAAGGTTTTCGAACCATTAGTAAAGCTAATGAGTTCTAGTTGCTTTGTTTTTTTGCTTACATGGTCAGGATTTCTGAAACAGTTAAAAAACTATATTATTAGTGAATAAAAAATAATGGAACGAAATAAAAAAACGTCACGTGAAACGCTTTGCATGTTTATTTTGAAATCTCTGATGTTAACGAACACCACCTGGAAGCCCCGCCCCCTTTCCCCACATCTCGCATGCTATGGACTGAACTCGCAGGACTCTTTCATGTTCTGTCATGTAAACGGAGTTTATTAATGTGAAGTCAAACAAGCAAAATAGCTAACATCTTTAATGTAAGTTAACTGTATTTATACAGGATAGCATAAAAAATTTCAGCCAAAAATGAGCACTTATTTATTTTATTTTATTTTATTTATTTATTTATTTATTTTAAATGCTGTACACTCCAAGGCAGCGTAATTATCAAACCGGAGAGAAAAGAATTAAACATAGTTAAAATGCACACATTAAAGAAGAAAAAAAAAAAGCAGGAGAAAAAAAACTTTACTGAGTCCATTAGGCATTTTTTGAATGCTATAGATTAAAAGCAGGCTTTTAAACTAGATTAAAATGTGGTAATGGAAGAGGCGGAACTGATGTGGAGGGGGAGGCTGATTCAGAGCTTGGCTGCAGAAACCGCGAAAGCAATAATGTCTCACTTAGACATTAAACATGGACCTGGGACATTTAAGAAAGAGATTTAGAAAGTGATTGATTTTTTTATATATATATATATATATATATATATATATATATATATATATATATATATATATATATATATATATATATATAATATATCAAATGCATTCATATGTTGGTCTGGGTTGTAGTTTATTTATTTGTTTTGGGTTCTTGTGTTTTTCTTATTGATTTTTTCCCCCGCACCAATCGGTGGTCACATGCATTTGAATGCCAGGCTGGGTTTTTAATCATTTGTTGATTGGTTGATTGGCAGTTTACTGTGGAATCGCTTATAAATTCTCAATGCAGCTGAGTTTTTGCAGTTGCTGCTGCTGCCAGGCACTTCCCGTCTGCACGGCTGATATGATTACACACTCCGCTTACTCTCCCTAAAGCTGAAATAGCAGAAATTCCTTTTCTGCTGTCTTTTTTCCCTGGTCGATCAAATCATTTATCACGATTATGTTAAGTGGTAAACTTTGAGCCGGGAGAAATCGCTATCACATGAGAACGTCATTAATTCTGCCTCAGCTTATGTACTTACAAGCAAGTTAAGAAATAGGGTCATCAAATCACAATGCTCTTTTTTCCATGCGGTTAGGATCGGCCACATAGGTCACTCGTTCCGCTTTCATATTTATATCGAATTGAGCTCTACGATTAGGCTGAATGAACCAACTTGCAGTAACAATTTATATCTTTCTGTCCAAACATCAATTTGTTTATTGATTCAGTCATTGCTATGAGCACACACATTCATTTTCTGTAACGGTTATGTTCTGTGACAGTTATTTCCTCTGACGAGCCATATGTCAGGCTTGCATTTTAATGCTTGTATCTTTTGGCATATATATTGTAAAAATTACCGTAACTGCAGCATGAAGCAGCGCACGCAAAGACATGCATTTCATAATTTGCTCTAAGAGGCTTGGGTTTCTGGCACGGCGACTGCTCCATGTTTGCACTGTACATTTGTCAGTAAAGAGAACTTTTGTGTGTGTATTTAATCAGTCCTGAGTCTTCCAGTCGCTGGTGTATGTTAACAGGTTGTACGCTGAAATGACTGCTCAGGAAGAGTAATGTTGTGATGGAAAGATGGATAAGCTGTGCTGAGGCACAAACATTCACTCACACACACACTCGGTTGGATAGTGCAATGGCTGCCCTCCAAAAAGCCGCAGCCCTTATGCCGTCCATGTGTTCAAGAACTCAATCACTGCTCTTAGCCAGGTTTAGAGCAGAACAACACACGGGACGATGGTGAGCTACGCATATCACAGATTACTGCATTACTAGTGATTAGTCGATTTTTTTGACGGTGCTGCATTAGACAAGGCAACGCACACCACTGCACATGCAAATAAAGGTTTGGAAATTGCAGCATTTGATACTGTAGCTCTGTGATTGATGATTCATTATGATGATCTTCATGCCCTGAAGTAGTGCACAATCCAGCCCCTGAGCCTGTTATTCTCCCATATTACAGAACGGTATAACATGTCAAGACGAGCTGCTCTCTCTCTCTCTCTCTCTCTCTCTCTCTCTCTATACCCCTCTCTCTTTTCATTGTCTCTCTCTCTTTCTTTCTCTCTCTCTCTCTCCTCTCTCTCTCTCTCTCTCTCTCTCTCTCTCTCTCTTTCTCTCTCTCTCTCTCTTCCTCTGCTCTACACACTTTCTGTTCTACTCGCTTGGGTCCTGCCTGTTGAAACTCAGCCTGTTGTGCTTGGCCGTCCTCCCAGCCTGTGTGACCGCTGCAGCCCCTATTAACGGTTCTGCTCCATTGCCATCACAGCTCTCTCTCACACATGCACACGCACACAGACACACACGTACCATGGTCTTCTTCGTCAATCACCTTCACACCCGCACCGCGTGAGATGACTAAGGCAGTCAGTGACTTCTTGGCTCTTGTGAATCTCAGGAGAATCGGCACAAAAATAATATTTGTTTTGATTATTCTATTAAATGAGCTGTTTGCTGGATTTTTGCAAGTAATCAGCTACATAATATATCATGATTAGTTGTGCTGCACTTAACACAGAAATGGTACAGTGTCATCACCGTATTAAGCACGCAAGCGGCAAGAGAGAATTCAAGGAAAACATGAAATATTTAAGACATATTCAAATGAGTTATCATGAAGCAGTTCCTTTCAGCTTTGAATATTTGTAACAATGCAGTTTGCAAACGGTGTGGAAATAAAACCTGAAAATAGGTAAACATGAAAGCGCTACAGACACTGAAAACGCAACAGCAACACTGAAAAATCAACAGCGAAACTGAAAAACGCCAAGCCAAAACCGCTACAGCAAATACCTAAACACTCCACATGAACGCTACAGCAAAAACATGAATGCTATGGTAAAAAAAACATGGACATTACAGTAAAAGCAAGCATTACAATGAAAAACATGAACATTATGATAAAAAAAACAAATGAACAATACAGTAAAAAAACATGAACGTTATGGTGAAAAACATGAACATTATGATAAAAAAACATGAACATTACAGTGAAAAACATGATTATTTCTGTAAAAAACAAACATTATGGTAAAAAAAAATTAACATTACAAATTTAAAAAAATGAATATTACTGTAAAAAACAAACATTTTGGTAAAAAAAATTTAAAATTACAGTAAAAACATTATTACAGTAAAAAACAAACATTATGGAAAAAAAAATTAACATTACAGTAAAAACATGAATATTACAGTAAAAAAGCAAACATTATGATAAAAAAACATTACAATGAAAAACATGAATATTACTGTAAAAAACAAAATTTTGGTAAAAAAATTAACATTACAGTACAAACATGAATATTACAGTACAAACATGAATATTACAGTACAAACATGAACATTATGATAAAAAAATTTACATTACAGTGAAAAACATGAATGTTACTGTAAAAAACAAACATTATGGAAAAAAAAACATTACAATTAAAAACATGAATATTACTGTAAAAAACAAATATTATGGTAAAAAAATTACATTACAGTACAAACATGAATATTATGATAAAAAAATTTACATTACAGTGAAAAACATGAATGTTACTGTAAAAAACAAACATTATGGTAAAAAATTAACATTACAGTGAAAAACATGAATATTACTGTAAAAAACAAACATTATGGTAAAAAAAATTAACATTACAGTACGAACATGAATATTACAGTACAAACATGAATATTATGATAAAAAATTTACATTACAGTGAAAAACATGAATATTACTGTAAAAAACAAACATTATGGTAAAAAAAAATTAACATTACAGTACGAACATGAATATTACAGTACAAACATGAACATTATGATAAAAAATTTACATTACAGTGGAAAACATGAATATTACTGTAAAAAACAAACATTATGGTAAAATTAAATTAAAAAAATTAAAAACAGTACGAACATGAATATTACAGTACAAACATGAATATTATGATAAAAAATTTACATTACAGTGAAAAACATGAATATTACTGTAAAAAACAAACATTATGGTAAAAAAAATTAACATTACAGTACGAACATGAATATTACAGTACAAACATGAATATTAAAAAAATAAAAAATTTTACATTACAGTGAAAAACATGAATGTTACTGTAAAAAACAAACATTATGGTAAAAAAACATTACAATTAAAAACATGAGTTACTGTAAAAAACAAACATTATAAATAAAAAAAAAACATTACAATTAATGTAAATAAAATGGTAAAAAAAATTAACATTACAAACATGAATATTACAGTACAAACATGAACATTATGATAAAAAAATTTACATTACAGTGAAAAACATGAATTGCAGTAAAAAATGAACATTATGGTAAAAAAAATTAACATTACAGTAAAAACATGAATATTACAGTAAAAACATGCACGGTACAGTAAAAAACATCAACATTACAGTAAAAAACATGCACGTTGCAGCAAAAAACATGAACACTATGGGAAAAACTTAAATTCTACAGCAAAAAAAAAAAAAAAGGTCTAAAGCAAAGTTAAAAACTCTACTGCAAAAATGTAAAGCTATGGCAAAACCCCCAAAATGTCACTTACATAAACGCTACAGCAAAACCAAAAAATCTACAGAGAAACTGAAACGCTAGAGAAAAAACATAAATACTCCAGCGAAAATGTTAAAGCTACAACAAAACCAAAAACTTTAAAATTCCCAAACACATCATTAGAAACTTAAAACAGAAAAAATAGCAGCTTCTTGAACATGACATGCTGGTGTCAGTCTGAGAGACTGTGGAAATTCTGAGCTGAAGGTTTTTTAATGTATGATAAAATATTAGCTTTAAAAAATCTACTGATTTTTTTCATTCATTGTCTGCCGCTTATCCGAACTACACTCGGGTCACGGGGAGCCTGTGCCTATCTCAGGCGTCATAGGGCATCAAGGCAGGATACACCCTGGATGGAGTGCCAACCCATCGCAGGGCACACACACACACTCTCATTCACTCACGCAATCGCACACTACGGACAATTTAGAGATGCCAATCAACCTACAATGCATATCTTTGGACTGGGGGAGGAAACCGGAGTACCCGGAGGAAACCCCCGAGGCACAGGGGGGAACATGCAAACTCCACACACACGGCGGAGGCGGAAATCGAACCCCCAACCCTGGAGGTGTGAGGCAAACGTGGGATGTGGTAGCTTAGTGGTTAAGGCATTGGACTACTGATCGGAAGGTTGTGTGATCGAATCCCAGGTCCGCCAAGCTGCAACTACTGGGCCCCTGAGCAAAGCCCTTAACCCCAAAAATGCTCAGTTGTATAAAAAATTAGATGAAAATGTAAGTCGCTCTGGATAAGGGCGTCTGCTAAATGCCAGAAATGTAAATGTAAACATGCTAACCACTAAGCCACCGTGCCCCCCTACTGATTTTTTTTTTCCAATCATATTTTCTTTTACATTTGCTGTCAGTTTTGCATGCTCTTAATAGGAGTGTATAAAATCCTGCCTTAAGGAAGCCAGTTAATAAGAATAATATTAATTTCCTGTTTATCAGGAAGTAGTTTTGCTGTTTTTTTTTTTTTGTTTGTTTGTTTTTTTGAGATTGTTAATGTCTTTTGCACTTCAGCATGTCTCCATGAAAAGCAACAAGTAAATCAGACATTTAAATCCTCCACCATGTTCACTTTGGCTTCACAAAGGAGCTGCAGCGCTACAGAAATGTGAGCATGTTGACATTTTACTTGAAAAACCTGCACTAATAATGAACGAAAAAAGTAAATATGGTGTGAGCCACAGGGGAAGAGGAATGTAAATCAGCACGAGTTTTAACATTAGCGTCTTCCCGCTTTCCAAAACATATATTGGATCTGCCTTGAGGTAGATTTACAGTTTTAATCGTGGTCACAAGTCTGCTCCATTTTCCTGCCATTAGACTGTTATCATCATCATCATATGAAGACCGAAGACATTTCAAGTGTCTCTTTATTTTACTTTGTTTAACTCAGTTATTATTCTAAATTCCTGGTCAGAAAAAAAAGGTCTAGAGATCTCTAAATATGTCATTACTCTGATTATATAAAGATATCATTATTCCTTTTTTAATAAAAATAAATAAATAAATAAATAAATAAATAAAACTGAATAGCTGGGACATTCATACCGAGAAGATTTTCTGAATATTGTCTACATTATCAGGTATTTGTGTGGTTTTTTTTTTAACGTCACTCAAAGTCGCTGACGACATTGAAAATTCTTTTATTTGCCAGTTGCTTTGTTTTCATTTCTTTTTATTTATTTAATTTCTTTTTGCTTCCTCTCCTCCTGATCAAATGCTTCACACGTTTTGTATGAATTCTTCTTCTCCTTCTTTCGGCTTTTCCCTTTCAGGGGTTGTCACAGCGAATCATCTCTCTCCACCTATCCCTATCTCCTACATCAACACTTGCACCCATTAGCTTCATATCCTCATTTATTCCATCCATATACCTCCTCTTTGGCCTTCCTCTTTGCCTCCTGCCTGGCAGCTCCATGTCCAACATTCTCCTACCAATATACTCACTCTCCCTCCTCTGAACATGTCCAAACCATCTTAATCTGGCCTCCCTAACTTTTTCCCCAAATGTCCAACATGAGCTGTCCCTCTGATGTACTCGTTCCTAATCCTGTCCAATCTTGTCTCTCCCAAAGAGAACCTCAACATCTTCAGCTCTGCTACCTCTAGCTCTGACTCCTGTCTCTTCCTCAGTGACACTGTCTCTAAACCATACAGCATGGCTGGTCTCACCGCTGTCCTGTACACCTTCCCCTTGATTCTCGCTGATATTTTCCTATCACACAGAACTCCCGACACCTTTCTCCACCCATTCCAACCTGCCTGCACTCGCTTCTTTACCTCTTACGTTTTGTATGTATGATGACTGAAAATAGTGAAAAACTCCATAGTGGCCCATGTTGCAGCTCTGCTAGCAAAACCTCAGGAAGATTCTACATGGATGTACATGTTGTGTAGAACCATGACAATCTCTACCAAAGAGCAGCACATGGAATTTCTGCCTGTTTTGTGGTGCCGATGTTCAGTTTCGTATTTCTTCGTCGTGTCACACTGCACAGTGGTGATTAATGCCTCATGTCCAACTAGTCACTCAGGGATTTAAGAATTTGTAATTATTCAGAAGTATTTGTTTTCACCTTGCCTACTAGAAGCAATATTTTCATTGAAAAGTTCCAGGAAAGAAAAAAAACTGCAAAGTAAAAGCTGATATCAAACCCATTTCTCACAAGTGCTTGATCTAAAATGGGAAGGTGTTTTCTTCAACCACTAAAATTCTGTGTAAGGTTATCCAACAGATCTCAAAACAAACATGTCACACTGAAAGCCAACGAGTCCTGACTCATCTTATATCAGACATGCGACTAGAAAATAATTAATTTGTTTACGCTGATTGAAAATGTCCCATAGGCCAGTATGCTTTTTAAAAAAAAAAAAAAAAGAAAGAAAAATAAGTGTTACAGAATTATCTATCTATCTATCTATCTATCTATCTATCTATCTATCTATCTATCTATCTATCTATCTATCTATCTATCTATCTATCCCATTCTGTGTTTATTTGCAAGGTCTGTTTATTATTTTTATTTTATTTTATTTTATTTTATTATTGAGAATTGACTTTCTGCACCAATTCCAACCAACACATGCACTTAAATGGTATTATTGTTATTAGTATCATTCTTTATCACTAAGTAGTATCCTTCTTCCATGCTGTTTTTGTCAGATATAACACCTAATATAATTATCTGTATAATCTGATCAAAGGAATCCCAGCCAGGAGTCAGTGTGGAAGATTAATTAGGAAATCATTGAGAGGATGTTCTGGGAGAAATGCTTCATGACTTAATATTCCATGCTAATGAATGCTATTCCAAGCTAATTAAAGGTGGAATGTGGGTAAGCCTTGTCTGGAATGTGAAAAAACAGAGATCACATTTGATACAAACCAACTAATTAGCACAACAACTGCTCACTGGACAAAAACTTTATATGTTCACTTCTCCTAGTGCACTTAACTCATTCACTAGCTTATTATATGATTTATATGATATTACAGCACGTCAGTTAGGTTTCCAGGCAGTGACACGTGGAACTGGACAAACCAATAGCTTGCTAGTTAATTAGTTTAGGATTCACCTAATTTCTGAGTAAATAACAGCTAGAATATAACAGATCAGTGGAAGATATTTGTAGGTTTATGTATGAATTTAAACAGCAACACCGTAAAACTCTGATCTTCAACATGCACTTTATTACAGAGAACGCTTCGGTATCTAACACCGCTTCTGTGTTGCATTATGGAAACATTTGTACATCATTCTTCGGCTGCAGAAATAAAAAAGTCCATTTAGAAGGCAATGTAAGGACAGCTGTTATTTGCAGCCAAGTTTCAGAGCAACATTGTATTCCTTCTGGGCAAAGACAAGAGCATAATTCTCTACAGACATGTGGAAAATGTGACGGACATGGCCGACAGGACTGTTAGTCCAACTACAGAGTATGTATACAAGTAAATTTGCTGCTCGTCTCATAGCTAGCGTTCTGTACTGCTGAAGCCAGTAGCTTACATCCTCCAGAGCACATCGTGTCTTCTTTGCTCTGAGCTTCATCTGTATTCATCACCGTGAGTGTGGCGACTGGGACGAGGGTGTTTGCAAGGCCAGCGGTCTGATTTCTATCACTGTCGTTTCTCCTCATAACCATCATGCCTCTGTTTGACAAGGACGGATACAGATCTAGCAGAAATTTCTGAGCGCGGTATACGTCCGTCACTTTCAGGCCCCACTAAGGTCGTTTTTCTGACGTTAACCTGATATTATTGCTTCTCTGCCATTCATTCGTTTGTACAGATGCGGACTGTCGATGGGGCTTTTTTTTTTTCTCTCCCTTTATTTCTTTTTTTTTCCTTAAAGCAGTGCGTGGGTGCAGAAGAAAAGCTCATGGAGGAGCTGCAAGAATCCATTGTCATTAAAACGCTGCCTTCGACTCAGCTATTCCTCCGGGAGGCCCTTGATGCTTTCGCCTTCATTCCCAATCTCGTAAAAAATGCCAGTGCACATACAAATTATGCTGCTGCAGTTAGTCGCCATCGCCCACATCACTATTATGAGAGAGAGAGAGACAGAGAGAGAGAGAGAGAGAGAGAGAAAGGGAAATGGTGGAAATTAATCCTGACCTTATGGCCCTCTAGCTAACTTGCACAACCTGGCAAAAATAACTATTAGTCAATTAGTGGGGAGTTGTCTCATGTTCTTAAAGAGCTCAGCAGTGAGAACAGACAGTCTGTGCATGAGCAAGTACTGCATCAACACCAGGGATGGTTTAATAGCTTAACCCCCAAAATTTGATGAAACGTGTGGATCAGCTGAGAGAGAGACAGGCAGAGACACAGAGAGATTGACAGAGAGAGACACACAGACAGACAGAGAGACAGATAGACAGAAACACAGAGATACACCGATGGACAGAGAGACACACAGAGACACAGACAGAGAGACAAACAGACAGACACAGAGGTGCATCTACGGACAGAGACACAGACAAAGAGACAGACAGACAGACACAGAGGTGCCTCTACGGACAGACAGACAGAGACACACAGACAGACAGACAGAGACACAGAGCGACACAGACAGACAGACAGACAGACAGACAGAGATGCATCTACGGACAGAGAGACAGACAGAGACACAGAGACATACCGACAAAGACATAGAAATAGATGGACAAGGAGACAGACACAGACAGACAGAGACAGACACGCAGACAGACAGAGACACAGAGAGACACAGACAGAGAGACAGACAGACAGAGACACAGAGATACATCTACGGACAAAGAGACAGACAGAGACACAGAGACATACCGACAGAGACATAGAAAGGGATGAAGGAATCAGGACGAAACAAATATTGAAAAAGGAAAACAAACCTCTCTCTCTTTCCATCTATTTCTGTTTCCATCACTGTTCTTAGTTTGTGAGCGTACAGATTGTATTAACTCTCAATAAAATGCTATGTATAATATAATTATTATTATGCTCTGAGATTTTGTTCACTGAAGTTTGGAGTTTTGGGCAAAAGGGTAGTTTAAATTTTTGAAGATTTAAATCTGACAACGTATCAAAATTTGATTATTTCAGCTGTGTTCAATGACTGGCCACTTTATTAGGAACACAGTTTTGAATGCCACAGCCTGTCTGAGTGATGTTGCTGACCAGAATCTCAGGAACACTCAGCAACTCCCTGTGCAGTCCAAGCCATGAAGTCAAAGCTGGTCCGTGATTAAACCTTGGTCTTACTCAGAGCTAGTGTGATGGTCCTAATAAAGCAAATGTCTAATTTTAGTTACATTCATCTTTTATATTTCTCCATGTATGTTTCCATATGTTGGTTTTCAGGATAAGAATTTTATGCTGTAAATATGAATGTTTATGAATCTTTTTTCTTTTCATTCGTTTTTATTTTTTAATTTTAATTAAAAGCATAAAGAGAGATTTTAGTGAGTGTTGGCATTCATCACCTTTGAAAATGGTGCAAATAAATAAGGATTTATAATGATAAGCGGTCCAAAAAAAGAAATTAATAATAATTGTAAGATAATTAATTTAAAAAAATTGTTCCCACTCACATTGCAGTGGGAAAAGCTGTACCTCGAAGTGGGCAGTTTATGATGCCATTCTCTTTCTCTCACACACACACACACTCACACTCACACACACTCTCAACACACACACACACACAAACGCATGCTTACACACACATGGCCCTAGCTTATTCCTGGCTTTGTCTGCAGGCCATGCAATAAACTGGCAGGTCAGAGGCGAGCTTGGAGATTGGTTTTCTGTGACTTCGCTTCCACACACACCCACACACACACACTCCTACTCACAGTGACCACCTGCTCCTGATCCTGTTCTTGCTCTGGAATGGAGAGAAGCTGTCGCATATCCACAGAGCTTCTGAGGATATCTGAGCAAAAAGGGAGAAGTGAGACCTTGAAGAATGGTGGGACAATTACAGAGTGATAACAGGCTCGCAGCGATCAGATGTCAGAGTTAATTAAAGGGGTGGGGTTGGGGTGGGGGGGTGGTTCATAAAAGGAAACATTTGGGACACTGTAAACAGATGCCATTAGTGGTCTGTTTCTCTCTCTCTCTCTCTCTCTCTCTCAGACACAAACACTTTCATACACTCTGCATATTTATCTGTATAGCTGGCACACTGGAGTGGAAGTGATGTGGCTGTTTTGGAAAGGAGCATGTGGGTTACAACATGCATTCAGCACGCATGCACATGTGCATAGACTCCAAACACACCCACTGGCAGTGGCACGATTTAGATGCCATCATGGTTCAAATTAAAAAGTGACTTCATAAAAAGCTAATTTTTTGTATTTCCAATGCCGCTTGTAACGATTACTCACCCCAACTTTACAGCTCTTACACATGTTTCTGGCAGGAGGTGCAGGTTCACGTGTTAAATATGGGAGTCTGGGTTGCTTTTCTGATCACCACAGTTGTAAAGAGTGATTATGAGACTTTAGCTATTCAGTCAGCACAAGCCAACCTAGTTATTCTCCTCCGACCACCTCTCTTATCAACAAGACTTTCCTGCAGAACTGGTGCTCACTTGATGCTTTTTTTTTTCTTTTCACACCATTCTGTACACTCTAGAGACTGTGTGTGTTTGTGAGAATCCCAGGAGATCAGCAGTTTCTCAAATACTCCAGCCAGCATATCTGGCACCAACAGTTAATTTGGTTTGAATTTTTATTCTTTGCTCTGATGTTCAATGTGAACATTAATCGAAGCTCACGTGATTACACCAAGCAGGTGTACAGGTGTTAATATACCTTGTTAAAGAATTGAATGAATCTGAAATCATATTGTATATCATATTGAAAGAACAAGTAACATCTTTTTAGAGGATGGTCCAGCAGTCAACCTGTCCAAATAACTAAATCCAGTATGTTAAATGGCCTTTTCTTTAAAATAAAGTGGAATATAACTCCTTTAAAACCCTAATCCTACCACAGTGTTGTTCGGTTAATTCAATTTTATTCATAAAGCTCTTTTAACAGTGGACATCTCCTGTGTAGAAATCCGTACGTAGCTTTAGATCATGGCAAGAAAGAGCTCCTTTACATGATTGATGCTACTGTGAATTTTTCCTGCTATACATAGCCATTTTCTTACACCTGCAGTCATTCCTGCCCGTCGACTTTACCAGCAGAAAGTGTAATAGAACACAAAACGAAATGAAACCCAGCTGCAGCTCCAGAGCACGATCCGCCCAGTCCGATTGTCTCTCTGGAGCAGGGTGTGTTTAGGTTGGGCTTAACCTGCAACCTTCTTTGCCATTTAATGCTTTAGGTTCACTTGCGCTCACAGAGACATGAGCGGAAACTCCAGTGGGTGTCATCATTTATGACCTCTCGGTATTGTGCAAAATGAGGCCTGAGTATTCTTTGCACAACAAGGGCTAGGCTTGTTGATCAAATACAGCTTCTCCTTTAAGGAAACTCTGACTGCTTTCCATCCATGCAAAATGGCTCACAGGGTTGACTAGAGTTCATCCACTGCATGGTTGTCATTGACATATCCACCATTTGGTGAATACAGTTGAAATAATTATTGGCATTTTTACAAGTAACAAAAAATGCATGGATTATTATGGTTATTGTGTCATAAGAAGATATAGTAAGTGTTTAAGCACATGCTCATAGATGATCTTTCAAAAAAAATAAGTTCATGCATAAGGACCAGGAAAAAAATTCCCATGAAATATTATGCTGTGTCATAGTCCTGTGATAATGGAAAATGATAGTTGTTTATCTCAATTGGCCAATTTTGCTCCAAGCTTTTGTGCCGTTGGTTTATAATTAGCATTGTTTTGCACAAAGCATTTACAGCATTCCGTTTGTTGTCAATCCCCAGGGCTCTCTGGAAACCCGGCGGACCTGGAAAAGCGACACACGGCCTTCGGTAGGAACTTCATCCCTCCTAAAAAGCCCAAGACCTTCTTGCAGCTGGTGTGGGAGGCACTGCAGGACGTCACACTAATCATCTTGGAGATAGCTGCCATCATTTCTTTGGGCCTGTCCTTCTACCACCCACAGGGAGATGACAGTGATGGTGAGAGAGACAGCAGCATTTCAGACTTCTCAACATTTGCATTGTATTGCAGCTTAGAGGTAATTACAAAGTTAGACAATTGGATGTGTGTTTATTGATTCGGGAAGCTTTTATCCGAAGACATGAGAGAGGCAGAATCCAATCCGAGCTGTTAAAAGAAATCTGACAGGAATTTTTAAGTGCCAGTAAGTTTCCAGAAATAAGTTTAAGCACAAACTGGAGTGAAGAAGAGCCAGAACAAAACATGACAAAAATACTAATATTCCTGATTTCTACAAACATTAGTCATAAAGTAGTCAGACAAACAGCCTTACCAAAGAGATACTTGAGAACAAATCAATGTCACCACTCCACAGTCCAACCCGCACAAGTTAGGGATAAGCCTTTATATATAAATATTTCATTATTTGAATCTTAAATAGTTAAAAACTGTAAATTGGGTGCATTTTGAGTATTACTAAATACTCAGCACAGTTGCTGAAAAGAACAAACCATCGGACAGGATATTTTGCAGCGTCACCAAGAAAATGATTAGCTACAAATTTGAAAGAGTTTTGTTGAAAACTTGTCATAGGACCACCTTCATTATCACATCATGGCTAGCTGTCTCAGTGCTATGGCAGATTTTTAAACTTGACAATTTGCTAGAGTTGAACGTATGGACTCAATACCATACTCTTCTGTGTACCTAATGTACCGAAGGAGTGAAAAACTATATTTACTATATCAGAGCCATAACGTTGCTTTCTGGCATTGTGATTGTTGTCATGAGCCATACAGTGGAAACTCAGAACATACAAATGTGATAGAATAATTGACATTTAAAAGGATTTACTAATCTAGAAGGTCCAGAACATTAGTACACAAAACAGATCTTTCAGTAGGTTAAAAGTCTAGATGATTTTTTTTGAGTAGGAAAATAAGTTCATTAACAGTCTTGATAGCAAATAAACATGTTTCTAGCTCTTTTCTGTTGCTACATTGTACTCTACTGCCCCCAGTATATCTTTTGGTACTGCAGAATGTGCAAAAATCACAGTATTAACACTTTGAATGAATGCAGTATAGACACAACAGCCATGTTTTGCATATGTGTCTGTAATAGCTAGTTTAAACCCAGCGTAACATATCCCTGTGGAGTATCCTGGAGTATCTTGAGTATACACTGTATAAACAATTAAGTGCTGTAAATAATGAGAATTATTTTGTCCATGCCTGTACAAACAGACACTCCTTGCCACACCTCATGCAGCAGTGCTACATCAGTGGTAGAGATTTCAAAGAAAGGCAGCAGGTAGCTTTTGTGAACATTGTACTTTCACAAAGCTGCAGCGTATAACACACCTAATGCTTCATGGGTACATGCATACGTGGCATTACCCAGGTGTGCATGTGGCGGTTCCAAAGATTTGAATATTATTTGAACAATGCCTTGAAACATTTTCCTGCCCATCCCTACTTCTGGGAACTGCAGAACTAGGTGTTGATTATATTTTATTTATTTATTCATCTTCACTAAGCGCTTTATCATGGTTAGAGTTGTGGATATGTAAGCTGTTCTGGAAACACTGGGTGTGAGGTGGATATACACACTGGATTGGGACGACAAACAAAAAAAGTTTTAGTAGGGGATAGAAAAAAATTGCCCCAAGCAGGTTTTTATTTTTTAACAGTACTCCAAAATTTATAAAACCAGTTGCTGTGGAAAGCATAAGTGACCAAGCTGAAACCCTGCTAGTCAGTTTCTGTATTCAAATATCTGTATTCGAAGGTAATTAGTAAGTGTGTACAAAACAGTTCAACATGGGGAAGTTCACTAGTGTTATGAAATTAATGGCAAGCATTGCAAATTTCCAGGAATTAGCATCATCATAGCAGGGGTGACTGGAGTAGCAGCAGAATACAGCAGATTCCAAATATTCAGGGTGTAGTGTAGTGACTTCTTAACGAGGATACACTCACAGACACATTTTTTATGCATTTTTTCTGGCAGGGGGATTAACTTGAGACTGTAGCAAGTTATGAGTCTTCAGTTTTAATAAGAACAACGGGACAAAACTCTAAATAGACTCTATCAGTAGGGGTGAAATGCCATTTTTGACACAGCGGAAACATTATGGAAAATAAAAATGCCAGATGCATTTGATACAACTCATAAACCAGAGTGACGCATATCTTTTAATATTTGTACAATCAAGATTTAAGCGCTGCGCATATTAAAATGAAAAAATCTTGAAGTTTTTTCTTTTTCTTCTTTTTTTGTGTGTTATTTGTATTAATTTTTTAAAATTTTTTTATTTATTTATTTAGCTGCAATGTGCCCAGGGTGCTCATATCATCACAATGCTCTATCACAGCTTACTGTGATCAGATTTGTGTTTAAAGACTGTGTGTAAGATACTTGAGGACTTTCTTATAGTCAAAAGGTTTGATGTAGCCACTGCAGGAGTTGTGAGTTTCCGCCACATGGCTCACCATGCGAGCGTGACCTTAAAAATTATGTCGAGAAAATGAGGTCAGTGGCGTTTAATCCAAAATGGTAAATAATTCATGTGGTCAGTGAGGGTTTGTTTCTTCTTTAGAGAATATGCATAATGTACTGCTGTGTGTTTTCATAGCCAAAACATGAGTGTGTGTGTGTGTGGCCCAGACCAGTTATATTTTCCTGGTGGTCTGGAAATGTTATATATGTTTTTAAGAGCTTTCTAGAGGCTTTCAAGGATGGTTTTATAGACGTTTGTTCATTTTAGCAACAAAAGAGCTTTTTTTTTTTTTTTTTTAAGAAAATGCATGCAGAATGGTGTTAAAGATCGTTTGAAGGTTTTTTTTTTTCCACAATAAAGCTCATTTGAGTCTTTCATAGTAAATTAGGTATTTTGTTCAGTACCTACTATATTAGTAAGTGTAGCTTGTTTCTTTGCAAATGTTACGGCCTCAGAAATAATAACGATTTAATGAAATGTATCTATATCAGACTCTGTCCTCATTCTGCTGTGTTTTTTGCTCTTTGTTTTTCCTTCCAGCTTGTGGCCAGGCCAGTGGTGGTGTGGAGGACGAAGGTGAAGCACAGGCTGGTTGGATCGAGGGCGCTGCTATCTTGTTTTCGGTGATCATTGTGGTGTTGGTGACAGCATTCAATGACTGGAGCAAAGAGAAGCAGTTCCGCGGGCTGCAGAGTCGCATCGAACAGGAGCAGAAGTTCACGGTCATCCGCAAGGGTCAAGTGATCCAGATCCCTGTGGCTGAGATCGTGGTGGGAGATATCGCGCAGATCAAATACGGTAGGACGAGCTGACAAAGCGCATGAGCTGATAGAGGGAATAAAAGCCAAGGGTGCATGCGGTTTTAGGGAAAATATCAAGGATGCGGTGATTTAATGTGGCCTGACGCAAAGCAGACACTTGCTGTTTACCAGACTGAAGTTCATTATTTTTCAATAACAGCACACCATTAACTGTTTTATTCCTCTTCTGCCATAGCAATTTGGCATTTGCAATTTTTCTAAGTGATTTATGTTATGTCATTACAATACAATGACATGTCTTGCTTTTTTTTAACAGGTTATCGTTATCTTTTGTAATGATTTAGCAAGTTACATCCTGTTTTTATAAACTTAGAGACTTAGAGTCATTCTCTCACCATTCTATCTTTTGCCTCCCTATGAAATTATTAAAGTTAAGATTTTTTAAAAATATTTTTTTTATTTAAATAAACACACATACACACACACGCACACACACACACACACACGCTTCAATTTCCAAGAAACCAGCAAGAGCTCCTGAAAGGTCTACTGAAGTCTCTCCTGTTGCTGATAACATACTGACTGTTACAAAGTGCCGACTAATGCATATATCTAAAAGTCTTATCCCGAAAGCTTCAGCATATCAATTAAAAATGTCATCAGCACTGTCTGACCAGACACTCAGAATTCTTTAAGAAATGTACTGCAGCATATTACCTCACATTGAAGGTCACTTCATAATGGAAAGTAAATGAAAGATGGGAGGAAAAGAAGTGATAGTGTAGTGGGGAGAGGCTGTGTGTGTGAGCCAAGTGTGTAGATAAGCTGAAGCTCTATGAGGTATAGCGGGAGGACATTGTACAGTGCTTAAATATAAGATGGCAGCGAGTACATGCTGTAACACCAGAGGAGGCAGGTGGCTGGGGTTGAAGTGTGGCTACAATGTGTGCAGCATGCTTCATTCCTAATCAGAATCATATTTTCAGGTGTACTATTATGTTCATGTGTTTGGCAGACATCTTTATCCAAAGCAATGTATAATTGAGGAAGAATTGCATTCCAGACCAGACAGGGGTAGTTCCGTGGCCTTGAGCTCGCAACCTTCTCGTCCTTGAGCTGCCACTGCTCTATAATAGGTTATATAACAGCCACGCAAGCATTGTCAGGAAGTAGCATTCCCTCTGGAACTACATGACATTTCTAAATCACACTTTGTTCCAAGTCATATGCATCCTGTCTTAATTATTTTAGTTACTTCCTATGTTAGAAACAAGCTTTAGGCTGCATAGCAGCAATAGTAGCAGATTATATATGCCTGGAGGTCCAAGGATCTTGTTTCAGCCCTAGCGTGGTTATGACTCATGCTAGCAGGCATAAGTGAGTCACAAGAGATCCACAGGAGAGCGCCGTCTCCATGGTGGCCAAAAACAAGCAGCCTCGCTCTCACTGCATCTCTGTCAATCTAATATCCTCTTAATAGTCTCACTTTCTTTCTCTTTATGGCTTGTGTTTCCTGCATCTCTTTATATGTTTCTCTACAATGTTTTCCCACCTTATTTTGCTGCATGATTCAGTATAGCCCATTCTCTAATAAACATGGGCAAAAAACCTTTACACAAAATGTATGTACACTGATAAGCCATACTGTGGCATCTGGCACCATGTTAGCAGCAGATCCTTTATGTCCTGTAAGTTGCAAGGTGGGGCCTCCATGGATCAGACTTGATATCTGGGGAGATTTGTTGGCTAAGTCAACACCTTTCACTCAGGTGTACTGCACAACTGCAGTGTGGCAGCACGCATTATCTTGCTGAAAGAGGCCATTAGGGAATATTATTGCTATGAAGGGGTGAACTTGGTCTGCAGCAATATTTAGGTAGGTGGTATGTGTCAAAGTAACCTCCACAGAGCATCATTCTGACTCTATAAGTTTGCCTTCTTTCCATAGTGCATCCTGGTGCTATATCTTTACCAGGATCCCCAGAACAGGCCACCTTCTTTCATTGCTCCATGGGCCATCAATGATACTCACATGTCCATTGTAGGCACTTTCTTCAGGGGTCAGCATGGGCACTCTGACAAGTCTGTGGCTGTGTAGCAAGCTGCAATTCACTGAGTTCTGAAACCATTCTACTATTTTGGAGATGCTCTGACCCATTCATCTAGCCACCAAAATTTGGCCCTTTTCCCAGCTCATTATAACAAGAGAATCAATATTATTCAGGTCACCTTTCAGTGGTTTTTAATGTCAAGGATGATCAGTGTCTTTATGTGGGTATATATAACACTATATTTGATACTTTAAAACCTCCTATTTTGTGCTGATAAAATTAAGGCTTTGCATGGGTCAAATGAGCATTTATTGCTAAACGGTAAAGAGAACACAAGGCTCATCATTCACTGTGTCCTCAGGTGACCTCCTTCCGGCTGATGGGATTCTGATCCAAGGCAATGACCTGAAGATCGACGAGAGCTCTCTGACCGGCGAGTCCGATCAAGTAAAGAAGTCTCTTGAGAAAGACCCAATGCTGTTGTCTGGTGAGTACCTGATAATTTAGTACTTTTTAGTCTCCAAGCTGCATAGAACAGTCTGAAATATTTATAATGCAATAGCCATCCTAACCAATATTCTAGTCTCTGTTATATCATATCTGCTTTAAACTCAACAGTTTCATGTAGCATTAATTTAACAACAGCCAACACTGCTGCATTGCAAAAACTAAATCGCTGAATTGGGGAAAGTCCTCTGCTGTGTGTGTGTGTGTGTGTGTGTGTGTGTGGAGTTTGCATGCTCTCCCCATGCCTCGGGGGTTTCCTCCGGGTACTCTGGTTTCCTCCCCCGGTCCAAAGAAATGCATTGTAGGTTGATTGGCATCTATAAATTGTCCGTAGTGTGTGAGTGTGTGTGTGTGCCCTGCGATGGGTTGGCACTCCGTCCAGGGTGTATCCTGCCTTGATGCCCGATGACGCCTGAGATAGGTACAGGCTCCCCGTGACCCGAGAATAGATAAAATAAGCGGTAACCCATAGAAATGACTACAAATCATGAAGATGGCATTTAATGAGATAAAAGACCTAAGAACAATGAATAGGCCAGGTTAACCAAGCATGTTGCTAATCTGCATTTTAATGAAACACATTCAAAACCTGCATTCATAATGTCCTCTAGAGCAGTATTCCACAGTTTTTGGGGTGATTATAAGAAATTATCTTTGACCGCTTGAGCTGGTCATACCTGCATAGTGCTTATGTTTTGTTTTGACTGATGCTTTCAATTTCACTCGCATCCATTCCCACTTTGACTAATCCCATCAGTTCCCACAATTATTAATTATAATTGCATGCTTTATTTTCAGATGAACTTATGACTCTACTTTCCAAAATATTAAAGAATGAATAAAACTACTTATTCTAACTTGGATGAAGTAATTAAAGTATAAAAGTATACTCGTAGTCAATGTGCAACTGCAGCATTCTTATACCTTATAACATCAGTATTTCTGTTAAACAGAGTTTAGGTGAAAGAATTTGCTGTTCCAAAACATCCAAAATTTCACGTTTTCAGCCAGGTCTTTCATTTTATGTAGCTGTGCTACTGAAATAGTACAGATCTGGCAGAACTTGTAAGTATAATTGGATATAAAGTGAGAATAATGGGGACCTAAAACAGAATCTTGCTGAACACTGCATCAATTTGCGTACTGAAGGGTCTTTATTTGTCAAGTAAGAAGTGGACTGTATAGCCTGAAAATGTTCTCAAGCATATCCACTAAAATATAATGGCCAATATATGTCCAACAGTACAGAAATGTATGCACAGTCCCAGGTCGTTTACTACTTTAACCAGTGCTGATTCTGATTCATGATGCATTACATGCCAATTATATCTATTTAACAGAAAAACCGCACAGTTGAAAAATGTATTTGGAAAATTTGGGGACATGACCCAAACTGAGTGGTGAAATTATTATGCTTAGTAAGCACTCCTCATGGAAAAAAATGCATGTGTGGTTGATCTAAAGACAGGTAAAGAGCTTAGATCAAGCAGGCTTAACTCATCTTAGAACGATGTAGAAATGTGTGTTTCATTTATCCATCAGAATACTGTCAGTACTACAATAGTCATTCAGATCTGTCTAATTCATCCTGGCAATCTGCTACTGCTTGAAATTTATGCGCTTGTGTACATTTCCACATGGATACCTTAAACATTTAATCTTTTCAAAAACTGTTTATGACCGAGTCTGACTCTTGCTTCAGAGAATAATCTTACCTACATGCTATAGTTTTTAACCCAAGAGCTGCTGCTGTAATCATATAGATATAGGTTCTGTAGTTAGGACTTATATACACTCATAATCTAATTATTTCTAATCGGACTATTCAGTGTTCCTAACACCGTACAGGAGGAATTCCCTTTTGAGTCTGGTTCATCTCGTAATTTCTTCCTCATGTCATCTCAGGGTTTTGTCTTGCCACTGCAGCTTCTGATGTGTTCGTTAGGGAGGTAAATTCACATCCAGACTTCTATAATCTGCTTTTGGAAAATGTCTATTGTTAAATGTGCTGGACAATTTTTAAAATGAATTGAATAATCCCACTAGGCGACATATCACGGTACACATATGGGCATAGATTGTAAACCTTGAAGCTACTGTAAATGCTTGTGTTATTTGTCCCTGAAACAGACTGTAGTTTCTTCAGATCTTCACATAGTCTACTAATATCAGGATAGACCTTCTAAGCAAATAATTGACTGCACTTAACCTTGACCTTCTTCAGGAACTCATGTGATGGAGGGATCTGGGAGGATGGTGGTCACAGCCATTGGCCTGAACTCCCAGACTGGAATCATTTTCACTCTGCTTGGAGCTGGCGGTGAGGAGGAGGAGAAGAAGGTCAAGAAAGGTAAGACGACATGTAGTTCGTTTGGCATCTTTGTATCAGTAAAACCCGGCCAAATCACCCCAACTTTCCCTTCAAATACCCATGGGCAATAGTCTTCTCATCTTAACCCCTCAGAGGTAAGAGGCATTTGAGTAATATATCATTCAGTTTACTTTTTGCCCATCTGAGAACTCATTGTACTAACCTAACTACTAGGATCAAGCATCACAAGAGATGCTTGAAGACAAGATCAAGATGAAGAATGTGTCAGTGGAGATCAGTAACTTCCCCATTTTGGTTTAATTCACATTAAACTAATCCCTTATCTTGTTTTTGGTTCTGTTTGGTTTTGTTGTTTGTTTTCTTTGTTGCTTTTTTGTGTATTTTTATTTAACTTAACTGGTTTTCTTGGTCAGATTTACATAACTCATCTTTGCTGGGCCGAACGTGTCATTTCTAAGCCAAGGTGCTCGGGAAGCCAGTTTTTCCAAAATCTACTGTTTTATAGAACACACTTGTTGATAGAAACGAATGAGCATATGTAGAAATGCAGTCAGTTGTCCATTTAACAGAATTTTCAGATCCTTGCTCTGCTAAACCTACAGTGGTTACAGTACCACACATTGTCTAAACACACACATGTAGCCAACTGCTGGAATTACTCAATGCCATTGGGATTTGATTTCCAATGGGAATATGGGTTTTTGCTCGATATGTTCTTACTTTGAACAGTAAAATAGTACATTTCTTTAGTTTTTTTTTCCAACATTCAATTTCAGTTAACGTCATGCCATGTTTTTTTTTTTTGTTTTCTTTTTTTAAACCAATGTAACTTCAGCTTAGTGTCAGGTTAGAAACATGTTGAGACTTAAGCAGAGGTGCCAACATCTGAGGATTAGCTGTAAGCTCTTACTTTGCGGACATGGGAGACACCTGAATGCTACACCTTTCTGCTTTTTCAGTTTAATAGCATTTCAGACCAATAAAAAATAAAATTCACTTAAAGTGAAAAGACACAGAACAAAAAAACGAGCATTTACCTCTGGTAGTGGTTACTTTTGGTTTGTGCTGACTTTATCCAGGTGAAAATCCTTAACAATCACAAATTCCTTAATGATTTTTTTGTTTTATTTTATTTTTATGTTTTTAAATGCTGTCTTGTTTGCTGACATATGCTAGGGTTTTGTGGTAAAAAAATTTTCCTCCCTTCTCTGACTGTTTGGCGTTTATTCTTAGAAATGTTGGCACCTTTGCATATGGAAAGAAATCCATTAAATCATTTGAAAAGCAGCTCAAGGTACATCTTGATTTCTTGAGTCGAATATTGCACTGTAGCAACACATCCCCGAAAGAAATATTGCTCACTTTTAACACATTCAGACATGTTTATCCCATTCTGCATTAGCGAGTATACAATTGCTCGTAAAAGTAAAGGTCTGATTATTGGCTGATGTATCCAGAGCAAGACATCAGCTTAAGTTAAACTTCTAATCCAGACCAAGAACAGAGGCAATAACTTTTATACATTCTAAAAACGGCTTGGTAATTCTTATGCAAAATGCCTATGATTACAATTAAAAATGAAAAGCGACGACTGTTGTTTCTTGAGATGACACATTTTAGCCCGCACTCACACTTGTGAAGTTGTATTAATTTATTTCGATCCTGTTTTTGAATCTTTGTTTTCTTTTTGATTTGTGTCTGGTTCATTTACTTTAATCCATGTTATATATCAGTCCTCCGCCCTCTCTCTCTCGTTCTGAACAGGTAAAAAACAAGGAGCCCCTGAAAATCGCAACAAAGGTAACCCCCAGCCCCCCTTTCCCTCTTTCCCCTCCTTTCCCCCTTTCCCTCCCATTCAGCGACAAGTCTTGGAGTCTCGTGTTAATCTCACTCACTCACCTCACTCTAGCTTTCTTTCTCTCTCTCTCTCTCTCTCTCTCTCTCTCACTCTCTCTTCCTCTTTCTCTCACGCTGTTGCTTTGACTCTCTTCCTGCTGAACCTATGGGAGCTTCTTCCCACCTCGCTTTACCTGTGAAAGAGTGCAACTCTCATGTGCTGCAGCAGAGCCGTATCCGACGCTAACAAATTAGCCCCATAATCCCAAAGTGCATTACAGATATTTTAATATCGACATATTTAACGTGATTCAGAGTGGACTTTTCCATCATAGGCCCCAAAACATCCACCGTGTTGGAAAATGATGAGCGAGAAGAGAAGCTGTTGCTCTTTTATTTTGAGGAGCAGTGAAGACTCTCTCATATGGTTTAGATTTTTCACATACACACACACACGCATAGCAAGCACCCACTAACTTAGAGGAAAAATGAAAATACAGCATCAACCAAGAAATTTGCACCAAATGTGCTTCAGAATGGAGTACAGCAGTGTGATGTGTACAGTGTGTGTGCACAGCAGATCTTAGCTCAGGTGAGAGAAACATGCGTCAAATATTATCCAGTGTTACAGGGTGCAGCTTCCTATCATAGCAGAGAGTCAGACAAGTTGTATAGAATTCTTAGACAATAGTCATTGTTACGCCTACATTCATTCATTGTATATCCTGAATTAAAGCTCTGGGGTCGACCATGTGGGAGTTGCACCCTTTGCCAAATTGGTGGGCTGTAAGTTGTTTATTTATTTTATCTATCTCTTGTTTTTTCTTTTTTTTCTTTCTTTCTTTTTTTTCTTCTTTTTTTTGTGTGTCTCTCACTGTTGCCTTCTTCTAGGGTGTGCTCAGGAACCCATGCTGTCTCGTACACCGTATCCCACATTCACTGTGTGAATATTCTCTCTCTCTTTTCCTCTCTCTCTCTCTCTCTCTCTCTCTCTCTCTCTCTCTCTCTCTCTCTCTCTCTCTCTCTCTCTGCATCAGTTTTAAATTTAAAAGAAATAAAACAAAATCAATCTCAAGATTTTCTGCTTTTTCTTCCTCTTGATCATTGTTTTGTGCTTACTGTATATCTGGTTGTGGGTTTTGTTTTTTCCTGATTAATTTTAAATTTTCATTAATTTTTTTTTTAATTAATTTATTTTTTCAGTCTGGATTTTGTCGAGTCTATAACACCCTCGTCCCCTTCCCTCCTTGTCATGCGTACTGTCAGTCCGTCAGTCTCAGCTTTCAGGGTGCCTTGTATTACTTTTAAGTGCCTTGTTTTACTTGGGGACTCATTCATTTTCATATGCTACCATTTCAGTATTGGAAAGGACGCTCCAGGATAATTTTACACTGCTGTACTGGGGCTCTGGGTTATCCAGCAGCCCTGACGGCAGAGACGGGAAGGAAATTGGGGGGTGGGATCAATGTTTGACCATAGCAAAAAGCCTGAATTGGATCTTAGATCCCATTATGCTTCTATTTTAGTCAGACATCCAGTAACGCAATAGGTCTGTCTGAGGAATAATTGAATTATGACAGTCGAACTTCAAGATACAGCGATAAGTGTTCTTGTGAAAGGGGTTTTACCCTGATCATATCTATCTTTCGTTCAGTGCCTGGTCCCCAATCTCAGTCTCGAAAATGAGTAATTGGGTTAGGTTAAATGAGGCAGCACTGAGTCACCCAATAGTGTAAGAGTAGAGTGGATGAATTGTGGAAAGTCATTCCACGGTGAATAGAAAAGATGTTAAACTCACCAACTCCTGAGCAGACTGAAATGTAAAATGAAGTTGGCCTTTTCGAAAGATCTCATTAAGATAACTGTTTGAATTTCGTAGAATGTGTAAAGATAAAAAAAAAACAACAACTGAATATTATGTTTGTATATTCAGTATAAATATAATCCAATGTTTAGTCCACAAAGACTCAAAGGTCTGTAGCATATCACTGATCAGTAATGACCTAAATATAAATCAGGGTTAATAGGAATGTTTAGTATTGTGCTTTGAATTATTGATTATTGGTTATTAATATTCCATTCATGTTCAGAAGTAACTTTCTTTAACTTGTTGTAACTAAGCTGTTAACAGCTTCAATAGTTTGTTCTAAGCAAGCTCTGAGTCATTCCATTAATATCCACAAGTGTTTCTGGCTCATCATTGAACTGCCTACTGTTTCCCCTCTGCCCCTCATCTCTTCTCTTTTATTTGTTTTTTTGTTTGTTTGTTCATTTGTTTTTGGTTCTTTTTCTTTTTTTTTTGCATGCTTCCTTCATTCCCATTTCTTTCTCCTGCAGCTAAGACCCAGGATGGCATCGCTCTGGAGATCCAGCCTCTGAAGAGTGAGGAGGGAGTTGAATGCGAGGAGAAAGAAGAGAAAGAGGTGAAGAAGGTCAACGTCACCAAAAAGGAGAAGTCTGTTCTGCAGGGCAAGCTGACCAGACTGGCTGTGCAGATCGGAAAAGCAGGTCTGGGAATCTACACCAAACCCATTTGTAATCAGTCTAATACAATTATATTATTCCGACATGTTCCAGCTGGATTTTTTGCCGGGGTAAATTAACAGTGTGGAAAGATGCGGACATTTATCAGAGTAGAATTACATTTAACATAATAATCGCTTCCCAGCGTGACAAGAGTTGGCCAAAATTAAAGCTCTCCTGTTATTTTGTACTACACAGAATATTTATATTAATTAGTTCCTGGGAGGTTATACATGAACCAGCTGCTTGTTTGCATTATCCTGAACACACAAACTCAGCAAATGAGTTCATTTGTCATGCTCTCTCCTGGTTCAGCGCATTTATTTAACTTACTGTGTAAAGAAACAGTGTCAACGAGCATAAAAACAGGCCCATGCCTTTAAGCCAAGCTCGATATAATTCTCTCTTTCTACAGCACGTCTTAATAAAATCAGATTCAGCTGTTAACATTTTGAGGCTGAGAAGAAGTCAGCGAACACACATTCCCTTCCTCTAGGGCTGTACTGTCCTTTAAATGCTTTTCTTCTCTGCAGGACTCATCATGTCTGCCGTGACCGTCATCATCCTCATCTTGTACTTTGTGATCGATACGTTCGGGGTGCAGGGGCGAGAGTGGAAGGCCGAATGCACACCCATCTACATTCAATACTTTGTCAAGTTCTTTATCATTGGCGTGACGGTGCTGGTGGTCGCAGTTCCTGAAGGGCTTCCGCTCGCTGTCACCATTTCACTCGCCTACTCTGTCAAGGTGAGCCAAACGAAAGTGATACCAGAATTCTTCCATCCATAATGCATTATGCAAATCCCTAACAAACAGCAGATTCCTTTTGCACTCACATTTGGTGTAGGTGTAGTGACTTCTTTTTTTTTTTTTTTTTTTTTTTTTGGGGTGGTGATGGGGCAGTTGTCTTTCCATTGGTGTTTTTTAATTGCAGCACAAACTGAGATGAAAGCAGCAAAGGTGCAGATAATAAACAGTAAAAGAGCACCTCCGTGGCATGGAGTGTGCTAAATCTTAAGTGTGATAAATGACTACTCTTATTTGTCTTAATTCATATTCATATTATCATATTTATTTACACTCATGAGTTATATGATTTGAAGCACATCATTCAAAGTTCACAATCCTAATGAAAATCAACACATATTCAGGAGCAATCATAGCTGACTTATTGAATTTGATAACTAATTTTGGATTTTCCTGGATACAGCATCGAGTTAATGTTTCTGCAGGCGATTTTTATGACTAAATGACTTCATATCAATTTGATAAATGGCTCTCATTTGCAGTGAAAGGAAAAAAAAGTAGAAGAAAGGTCTATCTCACTATTAAATTGATTATGAGTTGAGTGTCTGGATTTGGCTTAATGCCTGACTTTCAGCCATTTCCTGCATAATAAACAGTGTCATGTAACTTTCTGTTTGACTTTAAACTCTGAGAACTATATCACCATAGAAACGTCTGGATTCCTAGTGCAGGGACAGGATCAGCTCTGTAGAATCTACATGAACATGTTATAAGCATGTCCTGAGGTGGGGTGACATTTGCTGAGACAGTAAAGAAAAGAGGCTATATTTGTTTAAGCTTTATCTATTGAAAAGTATTAGGTTCAGCTGTTCAGTGACTACATTTACCACATATACCATTTACCTTTAGTAATTCAGTAAGCATTTACACCGATCAGGCATAACATTATGAGCACTGAGAGGTGAAGTGAATAACACTGATTATCTCCTCATCATGGCACCTGTTAGTGGGTGGGATATATTAGGCAGCAAGTGAACATTTTGTCCTCAAAGTTGATGTGTTAGAAGCAGGAAAAATAGACGTAAGGATTTGAGCGAGTCTGACAAATTGTGATGGCTAGACGACTGGATCAGAGCATCTCCAAAACTGCAGCTCTTGTGGGCTGTTCCCAGTCTGCAGTGGGCAGTATCTATCAAAAGTGGTCCAAGGAAGGAACAGTGGTGAACCAGTGACAGGGTCACGGACAGCCAAGGCTCATTGATGCACGTGTGGAGCGAAGGCTGGCCCGTGTGATCCGATCCAACAGATGAGCTACTGTTGCTCAAATTGCTGAAGATGTTAATGCTGGTTCTGATAGAAAGATGTCAGAATACATGACAGGTCAGGGTTCTTTTGGCAGCAAAAGGGGGACCAACAGAATATTCATGAATGTTCATAATGTTATGCCTGATCGGTGTTGCATTTTATTGTCACGTTCTATATCTCGGATATTTCACCAGCTGTAGTTTGAGTTTGTCTCATAATGTATATAAGCATTATTAACCTTGTTAAGTCGAAGACGCATGCAGTGTTAGTGGAATTATCTAAGAATGCGTCGTCAAAAATAAGAACACTTTGGTCAAAATGTTCAGGCATTTTGTTCACACATGATGACAGATCAGAAA